>APFE031663940.1:0-80967 GCA_000404065.3 Pinus taeda | reverse complement strand
TTGTTGCTTGATGTGCTTGATACATCCGTCCATCTGCAAGCAAGTCTTCTAGCATGTGCACTCCTTCTTCATCACATTCATCGTTTCACCATGATCTATCGGTGTCCATGTTCCTACAATTCAATCATAATAGGACGATATCAAATCCAAAAACTCCTAGTCTAGCATGATGCATTATTCTCGTGTTCTGGGTGACGGGGAGGGAGGACAACTCACTGAGGCAGTGCATAGCGTAGCTCAGGCTGGAATGAGGAATTCTGGGAGGACAACCTGCACTGTTGGGAAAAACTACATAATGATCACTGGGAGGCAGAATTACGCAGTGTAGGTCACCAATGTCAGCTTCCAAGTGGGACCTTGAGGGGGGGGGGAATTTTGCATAGTTTCCAGAGGGAAGACAGAGCGGGTTGTAGAGGGAAACTTGGGCAGTTTTGCACAGTTTCCAAAGGGAAGACATATCAGGCTACAGAGGGAAAATTGGGAACTTCTGTGCATTTTCTAAGAGCAGTGCAGGACAGGGCTGCAAGAGACTTGCTGAGCATGACTACACAATTTATTGGAACAATGCAAGACAAGAAACAAAGGGTACTTCCAGACATGTCTTCGCAATTTCTAAAGGCAATGCAGAGTGGAACAAGGGTCAGCTGGGCAGTTCTGCGCAATTTCTAAGAACAATGCTAAGAAAAGCAGAAGAGGACCAATTTGGCATGTCTGCGCAATTTTGGGCAACAATGTAGACCCAAGTATCAGAGCAGTGCAGGCTTCTGGAAGGAAAGAGGGTGGCATGATGATTGTGCTTGAGAAATGTGCAGTTTAGTTTGGACATAAAGATAGTTTCTACGCAATTCCGGGAGACAGAAAGGCTACTCACCTTCGATATTGCGCAATGCAACTGACCTGGAGGACAACCTCAAGCATCACATAGTTTTGGGCAGTAGAGCAGGGTCACTGAGGGTTGAGACTGCGCAGTGTAGCTCATTCGGGGTCTAGTGGAAGAGGGTTGCTCGGTCAGACAAATTTTCAGGAAAATGGTTGTGTCGAAAGTAAGTGAACTTGTGTAGACTTGACATTGTGATGACACACTTAGCATAATTTGACGATGGGACAATACCGACCACTAGTACAAAAAGACAAAACATGCCGTTGGTGAGACTATCTTAGAGCTAAGAGTGACAAGCGCGACACTTATGATAGACCTTTGGATGCTCGTGACGACACTTGCGTGATAGTGCTTACGACTTTGTGTGTGAGTATGATGGGTGTTCACATAGTGAAGACAACCCAAACACACAAAGACAAACCTTTAAACTCACAAGAACAATATTGCAAGCATGACAAAGCAATCAACATGCCCAAAGATGACCGTTGGTCAAACAAGAAAAAGGTAAAAAAGACTTCACAAGAGCTTATGGGGTGAGCTTGAGATTTGTGTAACCATCAAAAGAAAAAGCAAGGAAGGCTTCGAAATTTGGATGCAAGCCAAAACTTTGGAGGGTGTTGCAGTCGTTACAACACTTGGCGATAAACTGGTTGAATTCCAATTTCCCTATTTTGGTTTGTTTATAGTGCAGGGCCTTTCCCTTTCGAGGAGTATTGATTGGTTGTACAGATCACTTCGGCTTCCCCACTTACCCCGTGGACAGACAGGGTTCACCTTGTACTGACTCAGTTGAACACACCACAAAATTCAGCTATATCACAGTGTTTCAAATCGAGAAGGGTAATTTGGCTCGCGAGCTTAAGATTTTCAGAGTATAGTTTTTCGTCTCTAGTGTTGTTCCGCTACCAACAGGCCTGGATAGTACCGCAACAGAGTAATGCAAGAACACTAGCATTTCTCCACTACGAGTGAGCCTAGACGGTACCTCGGTGGAGTTTCCTGCTTCACCTCTTTGTGCAGGAAGCCTTTCTCTTCTTTCAACTTCGTTATTTTTTGAAAAAGAACTGTGCATAGGCACTTATTTATTTTTTGGGTGGAAGAGGGATCCTAACTTATTGAGAGTATAATAAGTTGTTCCTTTAGAGAAGCATGTAAAGACCTCTGATTCAGGTTTTCTTGTTTAGATTTTCCCCTTCTCCGTTTCTACTAGTTGGATAAGCTTGAACACACAGAGCATAAAACTGAGTATAGGCATGAGGTTTCCCAAACTGGACACAGGTTCACGGTTTGACCACACATTTCCTTACAAGCGGATCATATTTCCCGTCAAGAATTCATTGGACAAAAGTTACAACCAAGCACAAAGAAGATAGACATAAGACTAACCAAGCACTACAGTGTCACAAGACTCTTTGAACTTCAGCCACATAGCCATCCAGAGACCAAAACACAATGTAGGAACAACACTTATTCACATAGTGCAAACAAACAGAAAAATCAACATGAAAGGAAAAAAAAAGACTAGAGGAAAGGCCTACACAACAAGGAAACAAAACCAGAAGACAAGAAAGCAAAATGACTAAAGCAATAGGATGTAAAATAAGAAAGCTATGATAGACTACGAGAGAGAGATGAGTGCAAGGAAGGGAAAACTGAGATGCAACTAATTCTACTCCTATCCTAACAGCTAAATGATCGGGGTTACATGAAATGAAATTTCCAGTGAAGCCACTGTAGTTGCTACCAACTTGCATCCACAAAGATTCAAATTATTAAAAAAACAAAATGTAGTTTGCAACTGAAAATACAAAAGCTTGAACAAGCTGCACACAAAAAGTAAGGTTTTTTTTTATGGGTAGAAAGATGTGTCACAACTACCCAATACACGTGCTTGCCTTTTGGATGGATACCCTTTCTAAAAAAACCTTAGAAGCTTCTTGTGAGTGCGTCCTTATCTGCACCAAGCTTCTTAGCAAGCGCGAGGAAGGATTGAAACTTGTTACATGCAACATGACTTTCCAAGTAAGATTGTTCCATCCATTTTGTGATTGCGTCATGAAATTCACAATGGCTGTTTGGATAGCCTCGTGATTTGTGAAAGGGTGAATGCTTGATTTGACAGACAAGATCACGATGAGAATCTTGTAACGAAAAAATAAATTTGATCATTCCCCATAGTCATGTCAAGACAGTGAGGACTTGCCATAACCATCAACGCAGGTTGAAGTGCCTCACCTAGTTGATAGAAACCTAAGGAGAAAGATCATAAACAATGAATATCAGAGAGAACGAAGCAACTGTCATCGGATGTGCTATTGGGAAAATGATAAGCGGAATGAAAATCATCCAAGATATAGGAATGATTAGATGAGATGGTTGAAATGTCAAATTCCCAGTTTGAAATGAACAAAGAAAAATCCATTTGAACAATCTTGTGAATGCTCTGAACAATGGAACCAAGTTCGTCGTGAGCTAGACATGACGGACCACCTTCCTGAAACTGGTGAAAAATTGCACAGGCATCAATGTCATCAAAATAATTTAAAAGAGATGCTAGCACCATGAATGCATGAGACTAGTTGGGGTGTGGTGAATAGAGAGCAACTTGATTTGTGTGATCACCCAGGTAGATTTTTGGTGTGATGAGCGGACAAATTTGTAGTACAAGGTTCGCAAGAAGATCGATGATCATGTGCTAAAGAAATAGCTCAAAATTCAAAGTTGTCGGATTAGTGTGGAACATGGACGACCATGTAGTTCTCATCATGCTTAATCTGGCGCAACTCGTTTCACACAAAACAGACTCCGTATGACTCCAGAAATGAGTTATGTTCACCTTCCCAAACATAGAAAAAAGGGACAACCTAGTCAATAGTTCGTACTGCTAACGTGGCATTGAATGGCCAGTTTATGTGGTCATTGACTTGGTCAATGGGATCCACAGTGAATCACAATGTGACAAGTATCGTTACAGTAGTCGGTGCAAATGGCGCAATTTTATTGGTTAGAGTGATGGCCAACTATGGGCTAACACGTGGCCCAGCTAAAGGCTGCCACGTGGCAGCCGAGAGGCCACCAATATTTTGTTATAGTCCGGATGAAGGCAACGGGGGTCGAACCTATGACCTCCCAACTCTAATCCAAAGCCGATACCATTGCACTGTAACTGTTGTCGCTTAACCATATACACGTCGAGTTATATTTAAGTTCAAGTTGTCGTGTTGTTTGGGAATGGGCCAACCACAGATGATGTTATATAAACTGCCCATGTGACCACTATGACGAAGGTAGAGTGGTGACCTGACTGGCGGGGATAGGCCGTTGGCCTTAGCCCCCGGGCACATGGCCACAATTTAAAAAAAAAATGCGTTAGAGGACATTTTAACTATTCGACAATTTCGCCCAGTTTCTAGTCAAATTGTCACTCCGTAAGCACATTTTTGGGAGCGAAATTGTAGGATGGTGCCAGATTTTGGGGAATTTGCAGTGCGATTAGAAGAATATTGGGAAATGCCATAACTTCTTCAATTTTTTTGACCAAATCAGGAGCAGAAAGAGGCTACACATCCATTTTTGGACATTCTGGACTCATTGGAGCAGGTTGCAGAAGCATTTGAGCATTGTAAACACATATTTTTACACATTTTGAGCATGATAGAGAGGCCCAAACCATTGGAAGCTAGACCAAGGAGACATAACCCAGGAGGGGTTAACTCCTTCATCATGTTCCTATTGTGATGTGTTGTTGGTGATGTTCTGTACATTTATATGCCACTGTTCAATTTCTTTTTTATGTTAAAATTGCTCATAAAATTAACACAAAAATTCATTTTCACTTGCAATAAACTCATGATTCCTTAAGCATGCAAATAGCATTTTCTTTATAATCCGAGGAGGATCTTAGCACAACAAAGCTAATATTCCTAATCAGATCAACCAAGGAGATGATTATGAAAGGGAAGATTCGATAAGTATGATTGCGAGCAAAGATGGTTTTTGAGATGATCGACTTCACAATTCCATGATTTCATGAGAGATGGACATTCCCAACTTGAGTTTGATGTAAGAGATGTGCATGAAGACGGATGCATTGTAACATATTTGTGAATTCGGTCATAAGTGAAATTTTGAAAATTTGAGAGATCACATCCGAAATACCAAACATTTTTTACACGTGAATTCACGTCGAGGGCAACCATGCTGATGGCTTGAGGGTGGCTGATATGGGAGTGATGACTGCCCAAGACTGCGGGGTGATCAAAATACTTAATTATACAAGATGTTCCACCAAGATTAACATATTGATAATATTTCAAGAATGGAAGCTCATTGTTTTGATGCACACAATTTTGAAACAGAGAGGGTGTTGGAAATATTGAGAGGGATGAGGGGTTGAATCAGTATTCCTTTTCAATTGTTATTTTTGTCAGTTCTCATTTATATTTAGAACAAAAAATTAATAATAGGAATAAATGATTTTAATAATATAATCTTTACAATAAATCAAGTACAATGTATATAGGGCTCCAACCAGCTGCCAAGCACCAACTTGGACTTTTGTGAGGCTCTAACCTCCAGGGCACCAACCCTATCTTGTCAAGGCACCAACCTTGGATTTAGGAGCACCAATTCCAAGGACACCAATCCTGCCAATTCTGAGGCACCAACCCCAAGGGCTCCAACCCTCTGCTATATATTGTCTAGATATGTTTGGTAGTTATTCTCTGCTCCCAACATCTTCTTCACTGAATTCTGTCTATCTACACCTCCACTGCTACATCAATGACATTCTGTATTCATATGAAGGAGTCTTCACAACTCTTCATATTGCTCTAATAGAGTCTATAAAGTTACCTCATGATGATTTCAAATAGGCTTCATAATCTCCAATAATGTTTCCAATATTTGTTGAAGCTCTCCAACAAGATATTTGCGCTAAGCCTCAATGTATGCACAAAAGAAATTCTCTGTTTTCAAGCCTCTGTTCTTTACTGTTGTGGTAATTGTTTCAAGAGTGACTACTTCTCACTGTTCTTGCTATCGTGATCTCTTACTTCCTGAGACCAGACTCACAAACGCTTCAATGCTGGTGCTGGCTACTACTCCCTTCAAATGATGTCAGATGAAACTTTATTTTTACCCTTCACAGAATTGTTCTTCAGGTTGCGTTATGTACTTGATTAATTCATCCCAGGTCCGAGCCTTTCAAATATTAACCTAATCAATAGAATTGCTTCTTCCTTCGGCTTCCTCCTGTCCTGCTGGACCTTCAACTTCCTTCTGTCCTACTGGACCTTCGGCTTCCTTCTATCCTGCTGGACCTACGACTTACTTCTGTCCTTCTGATTACATCTCTCTCACTCGATCTTTGGCTTCTTTTGTACCTTCATCGTCTGCCAGACCTTTGGCTTCTCAACCTTTTGACTTCTTCTTTTGTTTGCTTGACCTTCCGGCTTCCTCTGTTCCTTCAAGTTCACGAGTTGTGAACTGTTACCTCTTCTCTGTGATAGATGCTCGAGATACATCACCCATATGGAGGTCCCACATGCCACGCCATCACCTTTAATCGCAATCGCAACTTCCAAAGGTATTCTCATAACATAGTCGATCCCCTATGACCGATGGAGCGGATGAGATCTGATCTTAAGAAGTTGTTAATAAACCCGTTGAGTCCACAACCTTATCGAAATTGAGGGTTTGTGGGACTTCGACTAGCACATGGATTAAAAATGACCTTAACCCCCGCAGTTGACCGTGATCTAAGGGTTGACTATGAGATCGACGACTAGGATTGAGTGCGAGACTTCAACCACGATCAAGGAAGTCTGTACTTTCCTACCCCCGCTCTTCCGATAACTGTTGCTCCTGTGACTTCTCTTCACTCTTCTACTCTTCCGATAGTTTTCTTCTTTACTCCTATGTTATCGTTGTTGCTCTTTGTTCTTTCAATAACACTTACCCTGCTTCTCTTGCTCCAATGACTTGTTTCTTTGATGGATTTTGATAAACTCTTCATCTTTCTATTTGGCTTCTTGCTTTTGTTGCTTTACTGGATCTATTGCGTCATTTGCTATTCAATTGCTGTTCAATTGACCTTCTGTGTCATTTGTTGTTCAATTGACCCCCTATGTCATTTGTTGTTCAATTGATGTTCAATTGACCTCCTGTGTCATTTGCTATTCAATCGCTGTTCAATTGACCTCCTACGTCATTTGCTATTCAATTGACCTCTTGTTGTTCAATCCACTTGGGTCCTCCATCTCATCATATCATCATATATCAAAATTTCATCCCTATGAGCATTATGATCAATGGGCATCAATGGGAAATCATGTATCAAAGAATTTTCCATCACAAACACTGCTATATTGACATCAATGACAACCTAGATTAACAATCTCCCCCTTTGTCATTGATGGCAATATTCTTCTTCTCTCCCCCTTTGACATCAATGGCAAAGGAGTGCACAAGGACTCCCCCTGTCAAACTACTTATGTTCTTTATGAATAGTATATTTTTACGGGTATGTTACTCCCCTTGTCGTGGTGCTCTTCTTTTTACTCAAGATACAAGGATTGTTGCCTCATCATCAACTAGCACATTATCCCATCTTCATGTTTCAGAAATTCTTCATAATGCTTTCAACAATGCTTAAAGATGCTCCATTTCAATGCTTCCAAATAGGCTCTAAATAGCCATACACCAAATGTTCAAGTCCAAGTTTTTATGCTTCTGCAATCCGAATTTTGTTGTCTTCACAGTCAGAATTGAGGAGTCTTTATAGTCTGAATTAGGAGAAGATGCCCCTGAAATGGTCATTCTTGCTATCTTTCTTCAAATTAGGATTTCTTCAAAGCATCAAACCATATTTTCTTTCACATGTTCATGTAGTTTCAAGCCAGTACAACAGTTTTGATAACAAATCGAAAGCATCATCATCTAAATACGGGACTTCAGTTCTGAGATCACAATGCTCCCATTGAGGAAAAGGATGCCAATAACTGAGTTGTGAAACTCCTAGCCAAACTTCTTCATTTGGAGTTCTGAACAAGTTGAAGATCGCATGAAGGATCTCGAAATCATTCCATCCCACAAAGAGAGGCTCCCTTCTATACAATTTAGCAAAAATGCAGCCGACATTCCACATGTCAACAGAAAGACAGTAGGTATCCTGACCCAAGAGCAGTTCGGGAGATACGTACCAGCGCACCCCTACCCTCTTCGTATAAGCCTTGCTAGATAAATTAGTAGCTCTTCCCAGACAAAACCTTGTGATTTTTAGTGACACAAATTCCTTGTCCTCCGTTTCTATCCATATAGCTTTAGGATTTAGGCTTCTATGCATGACGCCATGGTCGTGCATAGAAGCAATGCCTTTCACAAGCTCGTACATAATTTTCTTGATAACCAGGGGTGGTATTGTGAGCGACCGCATCCGATATCTATTGATAAATAAAAGAAGATTTGACTTCATATCATCAAATACTACATGAAGGTGAAATTGGCTGTGTCGACTCTTTCAGCATTCCACATCTCGCAACTTGATGATGTTGCGTGCGCTATCGGACAACATCCGTAAAATTGATATCTCTCTGATGGAAGTGGGGGGAATTCCTTTCGTAAAATGTGTGTAAGCGACCTTGAGAGTCACCTCCTCCCCTGTTTCTGGCATTTTTCCCTTATAAATCCTTCCTTCTAGATCTTCCTCTAACAACTGACACCTCATATGCTTCGAAATCTTATCAAGATTCATGTTACTACTACAAAATTGAAAACTATAAGCTGATTTTCCCTTCAAACAAAGCCTCTATTACTGCCCTTGATTTACCTGTTCTCACATTATATCCCTGAGTCGAGACATTCAACTTCTATAATACCAACAACATAGTTATTAGCCCTATTTCTCTAGCATTGGATGGCCTTCTCTGCTACTCCAATTTCTGCTTAGTGATCAAGTGGAAAACATCTTCAACAACAATCCAAAGGATGGTTACAATATCATGTTCTTCAATGTAGTGCTCCTAAGAAATGATCTTTATCAAAGGATGATTGTTAGTATAGCTCAACAAGGATTTCATAAGGACCCTTTCATGAATAGCTTTTGCAATAAAGATAAAGAATCACAAGCTCCCCCTAATTGTATGCATGGTCTCTTTTTGGCAGAATCCCATCATCAAACACTCGAAATATCAAGAATATCTTCATCAAGTCAACAACATGTGTTGTTGGCTAGAGGGTTCAAGAGATTTTTAGATTGTATTTTCTTTCTTCTCCATGCTTGTGTAACTTTCTTTTCTGGCATGGTTTTAGCTTGATAAGGTGCCCAAATCAAGTTACAATTACGTGCCATATGAACAATCTTATGACACTTGAAGCATTCTATGTTTCTCATGAATAAAAATTCATGACTTCTTCTTGCGAAATTGCTTCTCGAAGAATGACAGGGATCAATATAAGCCCTACAATCTTTTTCCATGTGTCTGAAGTTTGTACAAGAACAAAAATAACCAAGAAATAAAATTTGGTACCTGGGAGATGGAGATTTCCTTGATGTACTTCTGAAGCCTTTCTACCTTGAGATTATTTGATGATAATTATTGCTTCTCGCATCCTTGAAAACATTTGCATTTCTTCTTGGAACAGGACTTCCTTCATTAACGCCTTTACTCTTATCTTTATCTTTGCTGAAACTAGGAGCATCAACATTTCTTTATGACTTCCTCATATCCTTGTTGTTTGAAGCATTATCATTCTTGCTTGAGGATTCACCTGCATACTCGAGACCTGATTTATCAAATGGACATCTTTGATGGCTGAGCATGTCATCCAAGGCTTGAGATCTCTTCAAGGTTTTGTCCATCCCTTCAACCTTTTTCCTGAGGGAGACAATCTCTTCTTCAAATTTTTCACAATCATTATTCTTCTTAGCAAGTTGTTTCTCAATCTCTTCCTTAATACGTATTTCTTCATTTGATTCTAACTTAAGGGAGATGATATCTAACTTCATTTTGAATATTTCTTCATTTTCCTTTGCTAGACTTCTCTCCATTTCTTCCTTGATCCTTGTAGCTTTACATGTTTCGGCCTTGAGAAGGTTGATATTAGATTTTAATTTGAATATTTCTCCATCCTTTGCTTTTAGTTGACATATCATGGTGTTTCTCTCCTTTTCTGCTTCATCAACCTGTCCTTTTATGATTGCCAATGCTTCCATTGTCTTCTCAGCTCCTTGTGCTAACTTTCTTGCTTCTTGTAGTTGAGATTTGAGAGAGGACACCTCTACCTTGTACTGACCAATCTCTTCTTCAAGTTTGTTCAAGCTCTTGTGCTTTTGTTCAAGTTGACTTGACAAGGTATCTTCATGTTTCTTTGCTTTATCCAATTGATTTGTCATGGATATGACTTCTTCATGATGCTTTATTTTTCTTTGATGAAATTCCTTCTTAAGCTTGGAAAGCTCTTCATCCCTTTCTTGTACTTGAAGCTTGACAAGGTCAACTTTCTTCCTTGTTTGGTCTTGGTCACCAACTAGTGCTTTCTTATTAAGTTCCTCGTTTTCCTTTTTCAAATTGATAATCTCTTCCATGGCAGACATAAGTTTAGTGAGGAGATCTTCTACAAAGTCTTTTTCATTCTCTTCATTTTCTAGGTCTTCTTTAGCCTTGATGTCATTAATCTTATCTTCATCTTCCTTGATGGGCTCTATATTTTCTTCTTGTTTCCCATCATTTTCTTAAGTAGAGATCATTGTCAATGCTCCTTTTGAGTGAAGATCATGAAGTTTCCCATATACCCTTCGCTGATGAACATTTTCCTAAATGTTCTTTATAGAATATGATAGCCCATTCAAGATTGCCTTCATCGCTTTTGCATTGTACTCCTTGGATTCTCCATTCATCATGTTATCAGTAATTACTGATTCCCATACTTCAATGCCTTGAGTCTTTAAGAAATTCCTCATTCTTGCTTCCCATATATCAAAGTTTTCATTGAAAGATGGAGCCTTCGCAAATTGATTGACTTCTATTTTAGTGGTAGAGGGAGACACATCTTTAGGAGGATTGGAGAACTTCTTCCTTGGCTTTACCATTTGTGTTCTAATGATCAACCTTCAAGCTATTAGGCTTTTGAGTGAAGGTACTGGCTATGCTACAAATTGTTGGAAATACTAGGGGGGGGGGGGTGAATCAGTATTCCTTTTCAATTGTTATTTTTGTTAGTTAAACCATTTATATTTAGAACACAAAATGAATAAGAGGAATAAACGATTTTAATAATATAATATTTACAATAAATCAAGTACAATGTATATAGGGCTCCAACTAGTTTCCAAGCACCAACTTGGACTTTTTGTGAGGCTCCAACCTCTAGGGCACCAACCTTGTCTTGTCAAGGCACCAAAATTGGATTTAGGAGCACCAACTCCAAGGACACCAATCCTTCCAATTCTGAGGCACCAACCCCAAGGGCTCCAACCCTATGCTATATATTGTCTAGATATGTTTGGTAGTTATTCTCTGCTCCCAACATCTTCTTCACTGAATTCTGTCTATCTACACCTTCAATACTACATCAATAACAACCTCTCTTCATATGAAGGAGTCTTCACAACTCTTCATATTGCCCAAAAAGAGTCTGTAAAGTTACCTCATGATGATTTCAAATAGGCATCGTGATCTGCAATAATGTTTCCAAGATTTGTTGAAGCTTTCCAACAAGATATCTACGCTAAGCCTCAATGTATGCACAAAAGCAATTCTCTGTTTTCAAGCATCTGTTCTTTATTGTTGTGGTAACTATTTCAAGTGTGACTGCTTCTCACTGTTCTTACTATCGTGATCTATTACTTCCCAGAACCAAACTCACAAATGCTTCAATGCTGGTGCTGGCTACTACTCCCTTCAAATGATGTCAGATGAAAATTTATTTTTCCCCTTCACAGAATTGTTCTTCAGGTTGCGTTATGTAATTGATTAATTCATCACAGGTCCGAGCCTTTCAAAGATTAACATAATCAACAGAATTGCTTCGTCCTTCGGCTTCCTCCTGTCCTGCTGGACCTTTGGCTTCCTTCTGTCCTGTTGGACCTTTGACTTCCTTCTGTCCTGCTGTGTTATGCTTCCTAACCTGCAAATGATACCCAAATACAAAATATGCGAAGAAAAGAGACCGATAACACAGAATATGCGAAGAAAATATATATCCAGAGCAAAGAATAGCAAGCTTTATATCAAAGAGTATGTTCCTTGCTTTCAGGGGGGCAACTCCAATAGAGCGAGCTCGATTCAAAGATAAGACACGATGCTCTCACAGGGATTACATCCTATATATATATCCTACAAGTATACTCGGGTTCATACGTTTATTACTATACCGTCGCCTTTGAAACTAACTGTGGTTCCTTTATTAATTACGAATTAACCACTTACAATTATTAATATGGGCTTTATTGACTCTTAACTATGACGTGGTCCCATTACATAGATAAGGGGGTTAGGGTGGGACCCTAACATGCTGAACCTACAGCTTACTTCTATCCTTTTGCTTACATCTCTCTCACTCGATCTTCGGCTTATTTTGTACCTTCATCGTCTACCATAACTTTGGCTTCTCGAACTTTTGACTTCTTCTTTCATTCGCTTGACCTTCCAACTTCCTCTGTTCCTTCAAGTTCACGAGTTGTGAACTATTACCTCTTCTTTGTGGTAGATGTCCGAGTTACATTATCGATATGGAGGTCCCACATGCCACATCATCACCTTTAATTGCAATCGCAACTTCCAGAGGTCTTCTCATAACATAGTTGATCCCCTACGGCCAACAGAGCGGATACAATATGATCTTAAGCAGTTGTTAATATATCCGCTGGGTCCACAGCCTTATTACAATCGACGATTTGTGGGACTTCCAATGGCACATGGATTAAAAACGGCCTTAACCCCCGTAGTTAACCATGATCTAATGGTTGACTATGAGATCGACGACTAGGATTGAGTGCGGGACTTCAGCCATGATCAAGGAAGTTTGTACTTTCCTACCCTCGCTCTTCCCCTAACTATTTCTCCTGTGACTTCTCTTCACTCTTCTGCTCTTCCAATAGTTTTCTTCTTTACTCCTCTGTTATCGTTGTTGCTCTTTGTTTTTTCGATAACACTTACCCTGCTTCTCTTGCTCCGATGACTTGTTTATTTGATGGCTTTCGATAAAATCTTCATCTTAGTCTTTGGCTTCTTGCTTCTGTTGATTTATTGGATCTATTGCGTCATTTGTTGTTCAATTGATGTTCAATTGACCTCCTACGTCATTTGCTATTCAATTGTTGTTCAATTTCTATTTAATTGACCTTCTGCATCATTTTTTATTCAATTGTTATTCAGTTGACCTCCTGCGTCATTTTCTGTTAAATTTTTGTTCAATTGACCTCCTATGTCATTTGCTGTTCAATTGTTGTTCAATTGACCTCCTGCATCATTTGCTGTTCCATTGACCTCCTGCTCCATTTTTTGTTCAATTGACCTCCTGCTATTCAATCCACTTGGGTCCTCCATCTCATCATATCATCATATATCGAACTTTCATCCCTATGAGCATTATGATCAATGGGCATCGATGGGCAATCATGTATCAAATAATTTTCCATCATAAACACTGCTATATTGACATCAATGACAACCTAGATTAATAAAGGGAATATTGATAATGTCCTCACCTTTCTGCTACTTTTCCTGTGTAATGTGATTGCCTTGTGCCTGATCGCAATTTGAGCCAGCAGCTGGAGAATCAAGAGAATGCATACAACTGGCTGGTGAAGTGGATTGATCAAGTGAGTCATGGTACAAAGAGTCATGGCTTATAGATGACGGAGGATGGAAGATATGCAGATAAGATTCGAGACTTGAGTTATGAACGATGACATCCTCTTGTGGAATGGATGAATGAGTCTTCGTTGTAGGCTTCCTGAGCCATTCTGGAATTTCCTCCATTGAAGTGGGAGGTGGATGAGAAGATGGGTTGGGGATATGCTGCACAGATTTATTAGCTTTGCAATCACCGCAAGGGGGCACCCACATCAGGATCAAAAAGGGAGGAGGATAAGGAACAAATGGGGTGTTGGGCTCATCCTCTTCAATCTGAGTTGCCTCATGATCCACAAGAGTTGGGGAGGAAGGGAAATTAGGAGGTTTACTGTATTGAGAACTATGAACCAAGCGTTTAAACTCTTCTCTCAAGAAGTCAAATTTCACAAGTTGTCTAGGAATTTCATAACAGAGGTGAAGGAAGTGACCAACAAAGTCCTCAACTGATTCATCGGGTTCCATACTTAAATGACAGATTTTTTCACGGAAATCCTAGTGGCTATACTCATCGAACATTTTAATCATCATTTTGGCAAGCTGACCAAATGAATTGATAGAGGCAAAGGGTAATGTGTAACACTAATGTTGAGCACTACCTTCGAATGTGAGGGTGAGTAAAACAGTCCAGACATCTTCATACTCTATCGTGTGGTGTAGGCAAATGTTTATAACTTAGCACACATGCACACGAAAAGATGGTTCACCCTCACCACTGAAATTTAACTTTGACAGTTCATGGATAACTTCCGCGGGGATGGTACATTCGAACTTTGTAGAAAGACATCCTGACATTATGATGCTAGGAATAGCCATTCTTAAATAAGATATTCAAACCAGACTCTACGTGCATAACCAGTCGTCTGACCCTCTTTCTAGTGCCATTTTTTTGATGATGCTGGAAATTTGTCAACCAAGGGGATCTCATCGATGTGAAATCCCAACTAGACCTCACACCATTTGGTGTAGGATTCCTATCCGGTATAAAGGCCTAGTTGCCATATAATTAGAGATATGCCTTGGCTCTGTCTGTCAGCACATGAGAGTGCTACGCTGGCATCTTCAAAAAACAAGGTATGTGTGCCTAATGAGTGCATAATGTAATTCTGTTAAGGTTCTCTTACTGCAAAAGGGGGAGAAAAGTGAGCCTCTAAGTGGGAGGTAGTAGTACCACCCAAGAAGAAACACGCGCCAACCAGGAATGGTCTATCCAACATCCAACGGAATAGTCCACAACAGATGTGACAATTGTTAAAACCAAAGTAAAAGGGAAAACACATACACCATCCAACATAGTAGTCCACACGAATGTGACAGCCATTATAACCAGTAAACAAGATAGGTCTGTCTAATGTCCTGCGAAGTAGTCCATAAGGACGAAACAACAATGATAAGAAATACAAAACATCTTCAACAATGTAAGTACTATAACAACCAAAGTAGTTCATCTATTTTAGTACAGGTTAAGAAAACATGTATTACAAAGGTTTAAAGACTAGTCTTACAAACATCTACAAAACATGCGTGAAAATGTGCTAGCCTTAACAGGCTTATGAATTAAGCAAAATTCCCAAGACACATTTGTACACCATACATCACTAGCCCCAATAGTGGGACATTGGAGCCACTCCTCGCTCCTCAAAGAACATACTAGAGACTCTCAAGGCTATGTGGGAGGAGCCAAGGTGAAAATTCCTTGCTCATATAATGGGAAGTGTATATAGCCAAGAGTGAAGCTTGACCCTTGTGACTCTTGGACTACCCTCATGACCGTTCAAATTCCAATGAATTTTCAAATGACATGACCCTTTAACTTCTTGTGTGCATCCAACGGACTTCACTTTACATTACATTGAGTTACAATGGATATGGCCCATAGTGGTGATGTGACCAAGGGAACTCATGAAACAACTCGACATGAAATTGCTGACATGTATTGGCTGATTGTGGTATCTATGTCAAGTTGTTGTGCTTCTAAGTGATGGATGTACTCTTGGTGTGCTTTTTCTTCTCCTCCACATGGCATAGTGTTGTGGGGTCTTCGATGGTCTTGGTCTTGCACTATGGTCGAATGCATATGTTCCTTTCGCTTGTTGCTTGATGTGCTTGGTACGTCCGTCCAGCTACAAGCAAGTCTTCTAACATGTGCGCTCCTTCTTTATCCCGTTCATCGTCTCACCATGATCTATTAGTGTACTTGTTCCTTCATTTCACTCATGACGGGATGACATCAAATCCAAAACCTCCTAGTCTAGCATGATGCATTATTCTCGTGTTCCGGGCGACATGGAGGGAGGACAACCCATTGAGACAGCATAGAGTGCAGCTCAGGTTGGAATGAGTAATTTTGGGAGGAAAGCTTGCACTGTCGGGAAAAACTGCACAACGATCACTGGGAGGTAAAATTGCACAGTGAAGGTCACCAGTTTCAGTTGGCAGGTGGGACCCTGAGGAGGGGTAGTTCTATGCAATTTTGAGAGGGAAGATAGAGCCGGATGCAGAGGGATAACTAGGTAGTTCTGTGCATTTCATAAGAGCAGCGAAGGACAAGGATGCAAGAGACTTGCTGAGCATGACTGCGTAATTTTTAGGAATAGTGTAGGACATGTAATAGAGGGTACTGCCAGGCATGTCTGCGTAATTTCTGAAGGCAATGCAGAGTAAGGCAGTAAGGTACAGGTGGGCAGTTCTGCGCAATTTCTGAGAACAATGCAGAGAAAGGCAGCAAAGGAATAGTTGGGCATGTCTGTGTAGTTTTGGGGAACAATGTAGCCCCATGTCTCAGATTAGTGAAGGCTTCTGGAAAGCAAGAAGGAGGCATGATGATTGTGCTTGAGAAATGCACAGTTCAGTTTGGACATGAAGGCATGTTCTGCACAATTCTAGGAGACAGACATGTTGCTCACCTTCGATATTGCATAATGCAACTTACCTGGAGGAAAACCTCAAGCACTGCACAGTTCTAAGCAACAGAGTAGGGTCACTAAGGACTAAGACTATATAATGCATCTCATTCGGGGTTTGGTGGAAGAGGGTTGCTCGGTCGGACAAATTTTCAGAAAAATGGCTGTGATGAAAGTAAGTGAACTTGTGTAGACTTGGCATTGTGATGACATACTTAGAATACTTCGACGAATGGACAACGCTGACCACCAATACAACAAGACAAAACATGCCCTCAGTGAGATTGTCTTAGAGTTAAGAGAGACAAGTGCGACACTTGTGATAGACCTTCGGACGATCGTGACAACACTTGCGCGACAATGCTTACAACTTTGTGTATGAGTACGACGGGTGTTCACATAGCGAAGACAACCCAAACACACAAAGACAAACCTTCAAACTCATGAGAACAAGATCGCAAGCATGAAAAATCAATCAACATGCCGAAAGACAATCACTGGTCAAACAAGCAAAAGGTGAAAAAGATTTCACTAGAGCTCATGGGGTGAGTTGGAGTGGTTTGCAACCATCAAAGGAAAAACCAAGGAAGGCTCTGAAATTTGGATGCAGGACAAAATTTTGGAGGGTGTTGCAGTTGCTACAACAAGGAATCTAGAAGCTTTTATAAGGTCTCAAAACTAGATGTGAGCTTGAATAAATTGAGTATGATGTTGTAATTGGAGGGTGGAGGGGGTCACCCTCTTAATACTTGGTTCTAGCCCAACAAACTCACAATAGGTCCCTCATAATTCTCTGGAATCCCACTCGAGGGTGATTGGGCTGCATTGTATTGCCCAATCTCCACCTATGATTTTGTGCATGGCTTTCACACATGGCTTTGGGCATGATGGTTTTCTGCCCATGGTATTTTGTAGATCTGGTCAAGGGAAATATGGCTACGTTCTAATCCATGGTTAATGCATTGGGGTTTATGAATGCTTCGGCATGTATATATATGTATTGTAACATTGAAAGGAATATAATGAAAAATCAATCTGGTAGTCCCGGTTTTGGGATCCAGGGGAAAATATCTGTGTATATCTATTTTATGTTTTATGCTCTCGCCATTCTTTATTTTCTTTTCTTAGAATTCATATGAAGTTAATTTATGTGCAGAGTTAAAACCTTCATTTGGTATCAGATTTGTTTCGACTTCAAGGGGACACCTTTGTTGTTGAGGGGTTTTGCTCGGGCTGGTGATAGACCCTGCTCAATGGGAGATTTGCGGGATTGATTCTTATGATGAAAGATGGCGAGCAGTGGAAAGATAGAGATCAAGAAATTTAATGGTAAGAGTTTTGAATTGTGGAAACACATGATGGAGGATCTGCTCGGGGATAAAGATCAGTGCATCATGATAGATCCGGGTACTAAACCAACGAAATTGTTTTAGGAAGACTGGAAGAAGTTGGGTCAGAAAGCAAAGAACACAATATGTTTATGTATCTCAGATTCAATATTGTTGAATGTATCAGTGGAAGCTTCAACGAAGGCTTTGTGGGACAAGTTAGGGACTTTGTACCAATCTAAGTCTTTGGTGAATAAACTGTTTCTACGGAAAAAATTGTATAACCTGAGGATGAAGGATGGAGACTCGGTAACAGAGCATCTGAACGCCTTTAATACTGTGGTAAGCTAGTTGTTATTTGTTGATATTAAAATTCTAGATGAAGATAAGTGCATCAATTTGTTGTGTTCCCTACTAGATTTGGGGGATAGTTTGGTTGTTGCAATAGGTAGAAATACAACTGTAACCTTGCAGTTTGATAAAATTGTTTCATCCTTGTTGTTGGAGGAGATGAGATGAAAAAATATGGAGGGCTAGAATGGTGATGCCTTGTCTATATGAGGATGGCCCCAGAACAGAAACAAAAATAAGTCCTCAAGTGAGAGATCTAAATCTAGAGGGAGATCTAAATCTCCAGAAGATCTTATGTAAATTTATTCATAGACCAAGAAGGCTTGATCATGAAACATTTTTCTTTATTTTTTGTAACCAAATGATATAAAGATAGTTTTATTTTGTATTGTAAGGCTAAGGGTCGAGGTTATATAAACTACTGAATTCGATTGTAAGAGGGGGAAGGAAAAGGATCCCAAGGGGAAACGTTGTGCAAGGAAATGTTGTTAGATTTATGACTATGGAATACTTGTTTATTTTATACATTTAATTAACTTGGTTGGATTCAGTTTATTGCCTCTATCTTTATGTTCCATAATCTTATTGACACCTTATTAATGCCTTTGTAATTTAATTTACGAGCTTTAGAAGATAACGATTTCCTCTATTTAATGATTTGATTTGTTAGACACAAGGTTATTTATTGTTGCATTTCTTTATTAAACTAAGTATTATTCCAATTTGTGATTGTTTAACTAGATTGATATGCTTCTCGAGTGATTTATGTCATGAGTGTGTTATCCATCTTAAAAGATTTGAGTGTCTGTGGGTGGGTCCTAGATGTTTAGATCTCCATAATGTCTTTCTTTTTCATACATGCTGAATTAATATTGTAATGGTAAATAATTGATCAATTATATCATTTTTTGTTTCTAATGGTTTATTGGTTTTATCCATAGGTCAAGAGATTGAAGTACATGAATTTGATAAACAATCGATTATAGTTTTTCTCCTGTTTACTTATCTTGGCCAAGTAATATATATATATATATATATGTATTTATTAGTTATTTTTGCATAATGTGAAATGTTTAAATACACATTGCTATGCTCTGTTTATTAATGAAAGCAAGTAACTTGTATGTTTACAATTATTGTTTCATTCTTTATTCACATTGAGAATTGTTTAATAGATATTTGCAAGTAGAAATAACAATGCATCTCATTCCTTTAAATATCCTTTATAAATCTATTTACAAATCATTCTTATCTAGAACTAGTTTCATTATTATCTGGTCTTTGTTATTTCTTGTAACATAATTGTACATGCTATATTATAGTATGATCATGTAACTTAAATTTTGTATTATATTTTAATTATCATTTCTAAATGCAATTTATAAATTAGAATTATCTCGTATATCACATTTAGACTCTAATACTTTTGTTTGTAAATTGTTTTGATTTATTTTTGTAGTTTAACTAACAATAGAATTTTAGTTTATTGTTTAATTACAATTTAGTGTATAATAACATATCCATAGTTTAGCCCAAGGGTTAGCTCAACCAGTCAAATCAGTGCCTCGCCGATCGGGAGGTCACAAGGTCAATTCTTCCCGAAGCCCTTGGGGTTAGGCGTAGTTATTGGTCACGGGGATTGATTCCCTTCAGGGTTGATCAGCCCAGATATTTTCGTGGACGTAGTGGCCACCCAATGACTAAGGTTTCCATGAACCAAAAAAATAAATAAATAAAAAAAATCCATAGTTTAGTTTAGTTTAGATTAGGAATCACTTTCGAGATTCAATCCTTTGTAATAAGAAAATATCCTAGGCTAACAGAGCTTATAAACCCATCAGGAGTGAATACTCCAAACGGCTTGGGCTGTGTAAAGAGCCTCGATCAGGGGAACTTCCTTCTTGTAGACTAGGGTGCATAAAACCTGCGTCAACACTACTCAACTAAGGAAATCTGGGGTTCCTCTAAAGGAGAGCCTCAAATGAATTTTTCTTAGGAGGGATGGTTTTTGCTAAATTGAACTTGGTAGCATCTTTTGTGGAAATGTCTTTACGTAAGTATGGGTGGGCCACATGAATTTGATTTTTTTTAATATATATACATGTATGCCATTTGAAATATCTCTCATTGCAATTATAACAAATTTTAAGGTGTTGGTATTTAGCAACTTCTTCCTAGGTTAACTTGTGGTTCGTTAAAGGCTCAAAGAAGGAGGGGGTTATTTTAAATGTTGGAAGAGGGTAGGGGCAAGGAAGAAATGAAGTTATTTCAGTTTATTCTTTAGCCACCACCTATGTTTCTTTACCTTGTTGATTAGCCTCTAACCAAGTAATTAGATGAACCATTAAAACTTGAGGTAATACAAATCTTCATTAGTGAAAATGAACTGAATTGGATATTGCATGATTAAACACAACATTGAAATGGAACATCATAACACATCTTTAAATTAATGCATAATTACGAAATTACAATATTTATAGAAGGGAGACTTTAGTAAGCAAATCTTACTCTAGAATTCAAATGTTAAAAATAAATAAGTCTCATATAAAACTCAAAATTCACCTACAAAATAATAATAAATGATCATATTTTAAAACAATATAACTTTCTTATTTCTATAAAAATAATTGTTATAATATAAATTCAATTAAGCCACATTTTAAAAAAATGACCTTATATAAGGATGCATCCCTAATAGAGAGAACTCCACCGCAAATAAATGAATATTACCATAGTACTAGTAAATGGAATATTTTGTGATATTTAGTTAGAAAAAAATGGAGTGATATTCTTTTTCCCAAACCCATTGTATACAAATTATATAGATATTAATAGAATTTTTAACATTAATTGTTTTTTTTTTTTTTTTTTTTACATTTCAGATCATCACCAATTAATATCAAAATTTTTTATTTTCTATAGATTTATTACCATAAATTTATAATGTTATATAACTTTTTATTTAATTAAAGAAAATTTTCAATCATTTTTTAAGATCTATTTTAATAAATATTTTAAATAGTTATATATTTTTTTTAACATGTACACTATAATGTTATATAACTTTTTATTTTTATTAAAGAAAAAATCATTCATCATTTTAAGATCTATTTTAATAGATATTTAAATTAGTTATATATTTTTCTTAACATGTGCATTATCTATTTTTATTTTTTACTTCTAATATAGTGTGTTGACACAATAAATTATAATTCTATCATTTAGAATTATATAATTAATAGGCTATTTATTTATTAATTTTTTTTTAAATCTAACTAATTAATTAATTAAAATTAATAAAAATTATAAACATTTAATTATTGTGCATCGTCTAATAAAATTAATCTTAATTATATAATTTGTGCTTTGTATATTTTTTTAAAAACAAAGTAAACAAAAAAAGCTAATAATAAAAAAATCATAAATATATCATTATCTACATCACACTCCTTAGGGAGGGAAAATCATTTCTAAACACACTCCTCCTTAATAGTGAAGGATAATCATTTCTAAACATTGTATGTGTGAATTTCTGACCCGTTATTGGTTTCTATCAAATAAGATTCATTACAAAACTTTTCCCCTTGATATCTTTTTTTATATACAATTTGACAACTTTTATGTTTTATATAAAAGAAAATTGAAACACCTTATTAAATATAGCGAGATAAGAAAATACAAACATAGAGAGTGGGATAATCCAAGCATTGTGATTCTCAAACAACTATATAAATTAATTCAAATATTGAACAATAAAGAAAAATAAAATTATTTAAACAAAAAATAAAAAGAATAAACACTTATTATAAATATTATAAATTTTGAAATATGTAAACTAACCCAATTCAAAAACAAAACTAGTGTAAAGTTTTTGGGGGTAATATTTCGAAAATACTAAAATAATTTGTGAATTTTTTTTGTAATATTTTGAAAATATTTGTGACATTGTTTAGTATTGCATTTAACATATTGTATGTTTTTCAAATTTTATGATGGATGTTGAATAAGTTTAATGGTTAAGAGCACGTGTTTCCTCTTAAAAAATCACAAGATCAAACTCAAAGACAAAAAATCTCATACACTAATATAATGTGTGACATGATTAAACTCAAAAACAAAAAAATCTCATACACCAATATAATGTATGACTTGATCGTAACCTTAAATATTATTATAGATAAAAAACTTAATCAACATTTATATCACTAAGATGTATGGGATCCATCTCCACAAATAATGCTCACCGAGTTCATTTATTTTTCAAATAAACTTTTCACATATTCCTATCAGGGGTGTTGAATTTAACACAATTGACACCTATAAGGCCGACCATACTTCTTTCACCTACACATCTCAATGCCCTCGCTCTCAAGTATCCAAGTCTCAAAGCTTCTCGGAGAAACCCGATCCATAATATGGCGGCGCGACTTTTCGCTCCACTCCAATAACATGCTTGGCGAAACAATAGGATTCTAAAGGGATAATAAGGTGTAAAATTCCCATTGCATTCCCACCTCTTTTAAATTATTACCTTCTAACAATTAACTTAAGCATCAATAATGTAATGTCTTGTTTGATATGGTGACCATTTTGAA
This sequence comes from Pinus taeda, assembly GCA_000404065.3. Lineage (NCBI taxonomy): Eukaryota > Viridiplantae > Streptophyta > Pinopsida > Pinales > Pinaceae > Pinus > Pinus taeda. The sequence goes on along the minus strand of APFE031663940.1, from coordinate 58,053 downwards.
TGCATGCATCTATCCAAACCCATATTTTGCCTATTCCTCATGTCAAATTCCAACTCCACCTGCTCCCCTGCTCGATATTAATCTTCTAGGTTGCCAATTTGGGTACAGTGTAATTACTTTATTTTAATAAAAATATTATTTTAGAATGTTCCCATTTCCAAGAATTTTTAATCCTATGTTCGTGAATCGATCCTATCCCCTAAGATTTTAAAACAATAGTTATTTTGATGCGGTGGGTTTTGTCAAATTTTTTTTATTTGAATTCAAGGCAATATAATTTCAATGGTTGTTGTTTAAAATAATTTTTTAATGTATAAAGGATTTAATAATTTCAAAAATTTTTCTACACAAATTATGCATATTAAACAATTTAAGCTCAAGTCTTTAAAAATATTTGTCTTATTTTGATTAAAATTAACCAGAAAAATATTGTGAAAAATGTCATATTTTTCTGTAAGTTAGACTACCCCTCATAAAATATAAATTTAAAATTAGAGTAAGTTGCAATAAATTTAAAGTTTACATGTTAGGAGAGTATCCCTAAAATTTAATTTCCACTCCAGAGTAAATCAGTTTAAAAGTCCTTTTAACACTAGTGAGATTTATAACTCACTTTGAATTTTATTGAGCTAAACTTAATTAATTTGCCCAAAATCTAATAGGAATTTCTTGAAATCACAAGTTTGTTTGTTTGTTTGTTTGTTTTTTTTTTTTTTTTTACATTAAGACTAACCTAAGTACCCACGGGGGATTTGAACCGGTGACCTATCGCAAGGAGTGCCTTAACAGCGCACCCATTCACCGTCAATCCAAAGCCCCGTGGGCGAAATCACAAGTTTGTTATAAACTCTCCACAATCTAATTCTAAATAAAAACACCAAAAACATAACATATTTATATAACGCCTTAATAATTTGATGCTATTATTCTTATTAATCAAATTCTAAATATTTCTAAACTCTATAATAAAAATAAAAATAAATTGTAAATAAATTGTTTCTAAACTCTATAATAAAAATAAAAATAAATTGTAAATAAATTATTTTTATTGAGTATATGTAAATGAAAATTGGTTTTTAATGTGTAAGTAGAGATATATTTATAGCCATTTGTCTAGATTTATAACACTTTCATACAAGTGAGACTTGAGATTTGTAACTATAGATTTCCAACTGTAGAACAATCGGTTTCTTCCGAGGGTGTGTCAATGAAAAAGAGATATTGGGATTTTTATTTGGAATTGGTTAACATTTCAATTCACTTAAATTTTATTTTCATTTTTTTTAACTATATAGTGAATCAGTGAGTGCTAGTCCTAGTTTATGGGAGACCCAAGATCAATCCTCGTAGCTGCCTCTATAACACCAGGAGTACATCCAACTCCCTGCAAGTCGATATACTAAGATCCTATGATTTTAGCTCATGTGCCGCTAAGACGGGACACCAGGGGTACATCCAACTACCTGTAAGTCGATATACTAAGATTCTATAATTTTAGCAAGAGCTAGACTCACGTAGCTGCCTCTATAACACCAGGAGTACATCCAACTACCTACAAGCCTATGACTTTAGCAAGAGCTAGACTCACGTCGCTGCCTCTATAACACCAGGAGTACATCCAACTACCTGCAAGTCGATATACTAAGATCCTATGATTTTAGCTCATGTGCCGCCAAGACAGGACACGAGGAGTACATCCAACTACCTGCAAGTCGATATACTAAGATCCTATGATTTTAGCAAGAGCTAGACTCACGTAGCTGCCTCTATAACACCAGGAGTACATCCAACTCCTTGCAAGCCTATGATTTTAGCAAGAGCTAGACTCACGTAGTGCCTCTATAACACCAGGAGTACATCCAACTATCTGCAAGTTGATATACTAAGATCCTATGATTTTAGCTTATGTGCCGCCAAGACGGGACACTAGGAGTACATCCAACTACCTGCAAGTTGATATACTAAGATCCTATGATTTTAGCAAGAGCTAGACTCACGTCGCTGCCTCTCTAACACCAAGAGTACATCCAACTACCTGCAAGTCGATATACTAAGATCCTATGATTTTAGCTCATGTGCCGCCAAGACAGGATTGGAGAATCTGCCCTTTTAGCAATCACTACAGCAGCCCAGTGTACTCAATGAGATTTGAACTGCGGCCTCCCAGGCTTCGCCCAAGTAGACTTACTGTCAAACCATACATCACTGTACATTTATTTCCATTTGTTTTTAGTGTGACTTTTTGGAGGTTTTTTAGGGCAGTTTTTCGAGTCTAACTCACAAGTTTGATGGGTAACCCTGCACAATCAAAATGCCCAATTTTTTTTTAAGACGCTGAATTCATTTATACAATTAAAAATCAGTGTAAATAACACAAATCAAAATTTCACCTCAATTTTTTTCCACCAACACAATAAAATTAAAAAATCCTAAAATAAATTCATTTCATTTTCCCATTCTTTAAATCATTTTCACGAAAGCCACTCTAACGAATCTTTCTTTAAATCGTTTTCAGGAAAGTCACTCTAACGAACCTTTGCACGTTCAAATCTACAAATCTGACACCTTCAAATCAAGCCTTTTAAAAGACATTAACCCATTTTCAGCAATTGCCAGAGGAAAAGTTTCGTATGGTATAGTTCAAGTTCCGAATATTCTGTTAGAATTCCGGATTTTTTAACTTTTGGGTTCGATACCAAAATCCGATCCCTGCCGCTAAATTAAATTGGTGGCTAAGGAATGAGAAGTTACAGAGCAGACCTGCCCTGCACGGCACGTAGAACACAATAAATCTGCAATGCCAAATTCCAAGAACCGCTAACGCCAGAAATAAATTTCAAATTCCGTAAACGCACGTATAATAGGCAAAATCTAGTGATCAAAATTACCATTTCATTGACAGCTCTGTATAGTAAAATATAGTAGAATTTTCACACTTGGTTGTGATTTTAAATTCTGTTATATCTAATGGAATTGTTTTTAGTGAGATGTTTTGGAGTTTTTGGAATTGTGCGGAAAAATTTGTGGTGATTTTTTGATTTGTGTTATTTAAACTAGTTTTTTTTTTTTTTTTATTTGTATGTGGGGATTCAGCTCCCTGAAAAATCCTTAGAGCACTTCTATTGTGCAGGTTTACCCATCAAACTTGTGATTTCAATGAATCCCTGTCAGATTTTAGTGAAATTAGACTAGAAAAATCCACCAAAAAAACTTCCAAAAAGTCACACTAAAGACAACTCCATATTTAATTACAAAAAATGGGAATATTTGAATCTAATTTTTAAACAAATTTGAAAACTAAATAAACTACTACATCCATAATATCCTCGCTATCTAAATTAGAGACATCTCCCATGGTGGCCCTGTTTTAAACAAAAATTTCTAAATTTAGAAGGCAAAATGACGACCACTATAAAACAATAGTTTGCTTGAAAGTATAGGAGCCATGATTGATGTTGTACCCTTTGAAATATGAGTTTAATTAGTTATAATTTTTTGTTTTATATCTGTTAGATAACTAATTTTCAAGATTAATCTTGGATCAGTTTGAGTAGTTATTGGGATTCAAAAATTCTCCCTTTCTTATATATGTTTATATGTACAACATGTGGATTAATCTTGGATCAGTTTGAGTAGTTATTAAGATTCAAAAATTCTCCCTTTCTTATATATGTGTTTATATGTACAACATGTACATAATTCTTTCTTATATGTGTTTATATGTACAACATGTACATAATTCTTGGAGATCATTTAATATATAATTTATTTTGTTTCCAGTCTTGTGGTATCAGAGCACTGGTTCGAAGAGATGAGCCACTAGTTTTGTGGCCATGAATATTTGGGCGTTGTTGAAATACTTGGTCTGCCTTGCACGCTGTTGAAAGGTTGCGTTTGGAACACTGCATGCTGTCAAATATCCTGTGGTTGGCTGACTGCATATGCTGCTGCAGAAATCAAAGAAATTTCATTGGTGTGGTTGGCTGACTGCATATGCTGCTGCAGAAATCAAAGAAATTTGATTGATGTGCATTGCCGCAAGTCTAGAACATTTGTGAGAGAATCGCTCCAAAGGTTGAGTAATTTTTCCTATTCATTAATTGATTTTTATTGATGTCTGGGTATGTGAGGACGCCCTGGCAAACTTTACTGCTTATCACTCACTCGAGAAGTTGTAATTCAGTATCTGTAAATTGTGTTTTGAATAAATTATTTTTGAGTTCATAAGTACATGTGGTAATTGTTGTTTACGTTATAGAGATCCAAGCAAAAGAAAAAAAAAATGATGGAGATAACAAATGGAACTGACCACGTTGTTTTGTCAAAATCCAACGAAGTTATTAGTGATATCTATCACGAATTTTTTTATGGGTTGTTTGAATCGGTAGCGTTGAATTGAATTTTTGATAAGAAAAGAGATTTCCTTGTGCAACGCCCTAGCCCTAGCCCGGTTGGATTTTTGCGTTCTTCGAGGCAGAGGTGCGATTTGCCACACATACGGAAGAGCTGCTGCTTTGAAATTTAACTAAGGAAAGCAACGTTTAGTTCATTTACAAATACCAGTCAAAAGTGAAAAGCAAACCCTACAAATTAACTATGACCAAATCTGAAAATTAACTATGACTAAATCTGAAGAATTCCGCGCAGAGGCAGCCAGTGAGAACCTCAAGGCATTTTTTTTTGGCAAACGAAATCTGAAACGAATTTTATTTTGTGAGGTATTGTAATTTGCACTTTGCACTGTTGTGGTTTTGAAAATTGGTGATATTCAAAGAAGCTTTAATTCTTTATTTCTGATCAAAGGTACTACCATTGGAAATGTTGCAAGCGATTATTGTTGTAGTCATCGCTGTTATCAATATTCATCGCTGTTATCAATATTTAAATAGAAATTTTGGTTTGATAAATTAAATGCCGAAAGTTAGGTTCAAATGCTGGCCTCAATTCGTCATTTGAAATTGTATTTTGGGTTTAAAAATTGGAATGGGTTATTGTTGGTGGAGTCGTTGGTGCTGTCAGACTGCTACACATTTGGTTGATTCCTACGGACTCAGCCCTTGAAACTGCTATGATGTCTTGGAGTGCTCTAACAGTTCGATTGCCTTTGAACTGACGAGTTGGGGAGAGACGTGAGGGCATACGTAGAGAAGATTCGTTGCAAGAGACGCAGAGGGGTTTTGACGGGTCTGGATTACCATTGGTGGTGGTGCCCATTACAGCAACGGTGAATTATGAAGGAGACCACAGTGGAAGCTTATGTCAGTTTTTTGGAAGCCACAGTTTGAAAAGGTATCAGTGGGCCATCGCTTGAAGAAGTAGTTTAATGTTGGATTGGAACAACAATGTGTGTCTATGGTCGAGCAATTTAACCCAGCGAGATTTTGAGGACCCAATTTAAGCCTGCAAGCTTGATAAAATCGACCATTAACATAAGTTCCTGATTTGGTTGATGCTGAAGGAGTTCGAAGCGACAATTTACTATAACGTATTGGTGATTGGATTCTTCCACATCATTTCCTGCAAATGTTATTTACTATAACGTATTGGTGATTGGAGTCTTCCACATCATTTTCTGCCAATGTTATCCTGAATATTGAAAGTTTAAATTCCCCGGCTGTAAGAATCTCAAGATAGAAGAAATCGACATAATGTTTTTGAATTTTATTAAGAATAGAATTTACAAAATATAAAATCAAGAAAGTAAAAGGGCATGGTGGTTAGAAGAACTAATTTAGTGTATTGAGGATTATGAGGTTATAAGTTCAAATTTTGTGGAGACATTTTCTAAAGTTGTTAAGAGCACATATTTTTTTAATAGTTTCATTGATTTTATGTTGTAAAAGAGTTCATTTAAGAGTGAACTCGACACTGAGTTAAATCATCATAAATTTTTTTGTATTGGGTGCATTTTCGGTGGTAGCCAACACCTCTTTTTCAACGTTGATTGTTTAAGAACATGGCCAAAGTCAATGATTTATTGCAGTTATTACGCAATTTAATGTCATCCAGTGTTCATAACAGTGTCCAAGTCAGCAAGGACACGCTCTTTGACATCCAAATATATTTGCAAAATGCAAAAAGAAAAATTGAATTTTTAGAATTAGAATCCCAGTTTCAACAAGAAAAACTACAAAAGAAGAATTTTAACCCTGTTCTTGTTCAAAATAATAGTGTGTTTGAGCCCGATCATCACTCTGAAAATAATCCGAGTAATGTTTTTGCAGGACCAGAAATTTCTCTCGAAGAACCTGTTCTTGAGCTTGTTTTTCAAGATGAGCAACCATCACAACCACTTCAGCAACCTTTACGAAGATCTACAAAAGGAAATGCAACTAAAAGTTCTTATGAGAAGCGTGATATTCCCAAAACTTTCATAAGGCCATGGGAAGAGATTAGACACAATTAACACAAAACTGATTTGGGTTACAAAGAGGATATTCTGAATGTATCTTTTCACATATTTCTTAAATCGATACAATTCCGAAGCGCTGGATTTTTGGACGGTGTTGTTCCAAAACAAATTGATAGATTCCAATAGTGTAACAAAGTTGGACATGTGAAAGATCGGTGTTTTGATCTTCCCCTGTGCGATCATTGCAGAAAACGAAATCATCATACAAATAGATGTTCTAGAAAGAAGTCTACTGCAAGAGAGAAGGTAAATTTCGGATGGATTGCTTCTTGGGATTGGACCAAAACAACCAAGAAGATTTACAGGGCATATCGAAGAATATGTTCCAGAGTGATGAGCCTTGCAGTAATGAAGAGTACTTCTCACCTTGTATCCGACAAGGGGGGAATGGTTGATGGTCTGCTACAGGTTCGAGTTCAAGATGTCAAGCGAGCCTGAGTCAGATTTGAGTTGATTGAGTCTGCTATAGGTTCGAGTTCGAGATGTCAAGCGAGCCTGAGTGAGATTTGAGTTGATTGAGTTGATTGAGCACTTCTATGTTTGGAATTGTTCGAGGAACTGCTATGATAGTTCCAGAGATTGTGGTCACCTTAAAACCACATTTTTTGTTGTTCTGAGAACCGCTTTGAAGGTTTCAGAGTTAGTGTTGGTTGAGACCTTGAGTTCTCCCATCTTGGTTTGTGGTTATCCTTAAAAACCATTTCTTGAGAGACATTCAACTTTTGGGTGAGATGAATTTTTTCATTTTGAGCTTTTGTTCTTGGATTTTGGTATATCCCTTCAGATTAAGGGGGGACTGTTAGATAGCTAATCCTCGAGATTAACCTTGGGTCAATTTGGGTAGTTATTGGAGTCCAAGAACTCCTGGGAACTAATTCAATTGTTTCCTACATGTATTTATATGTACAACATGTACATAATTCTTCGAGATCATTTAATATACAATTTATTTGGTTTCTAGTCTTGTGTGTCTTACAGTATCCTCTTAGTTGCACTCTATATTTGACTACCACATGATTGATGTTGTACTCTTTGAAATGAGTTTAATTAGCTACAACTCTCTGTAATTGTATCCTCTTAGTTACGCTCTACATTTGCTTGTTACATTATTTTTAACTTATTTGTAAAGTGTGTTAAATTCCAAAACACCTTATATTTTCTATAACAACATCTAAGCATCAATGAGAAAATTAAGTTATAGATGTGCACATTTGTCAACTAAAAATTATATTAATTTCAAAATTAAGATGACCCATTAAAAATGAATATCAAGTTTAAAATTGCATAAGATAGATTTGACCCATTGCAATGTTTAATGTATCCATTTTATAGTTTCATAGGGTAGATTTAACCCATTGCAATTTGATGTATCTAGTGTACCTTTTAAAAATTATTTAAATAAAAAAACACTTATGATGATTATTTTTTCATTTTAGCTAATTGATATACTTCAATTAAGAAATTATATAAAAACATTTGATCGAGATTCAACCATTGACCAATTAATAGAAAGAGATATGAAAATTAGATTATTAAAAATTTATTTTTTAAAAATAAAAATTAATTAAAAAGATCCTTTACAGTAAACGTTTAAATTTATTGATGAAATATTTAACAGTTAATATTTGACCAAACAAGAGAAGTAAACTTTAGAAATAACATACTAAAATAATATCCCTTTAAAGATGTAATGTTAGTATTGTTAATATTATTGAAAGATAATGAGGGGTGGCAGGAGAGAGAGGGATTCTTCTTTATCTGGATGAAAATCAATAAATTAAGTATAATTGGGGTCTTAGCTTGAGGACTAATAATCCGACTGAAATATATGGGTTTTTTTTGGAGTATAACTAGCGAGAAATCAAGATATCTCAAAGATAATTGTAATAAGAGATTCCCTTATTACCATCCAACATTTGCAAAAGAGGTTCATCCCTAGAAATAACCAATTAAATCATTCCCTTATTACCCTCCAACATTTGCAAAATAGCTCCATCCCTAGAGTTCTAAGTGTGTTGAAATATTTTCCTCACAAATTGTTTTATCACAACTTGAGAGCACAAAACACAATTGCTGACACACAAGCCAACCATCCTCCCTTCTTGACACTCGTGAGACTATTGTTAACGATATCTTAGGATGGAACTCAATCCCATGATGAAAGATCATTCTCTATCCATAAGAACAAGAAATTATGTAAGCAATTTTGTTGGTACTAAAATTGTTCTAGGAGTTCATTTGATTAGGCCCCTAAATATGGTTGGTACAAAACCCAAGCTTGGAGCTCAATTGACCTCTCCACATATTGGAAAAATTAGGAAAAATTTCCTCCTTGGTGGCTGTGTTAGACTTCATGAGGTGGCTAAGCGACATAGTGCATGTCACTCCTCTTATTTCCCTTATGTCCGCCTTCCTCTGCAACAATCTGTGGTGAATCTAATTCGGGGATGGTTCTGTAAATTCCTCTCATCTCCTGCATCAATTTTATTAATTGTTTTTGGGAGGTGATTGATCTTGATGTTAAATCGCGATGAGATTATTGATGCGTGCGAGGTTCGAGGATTAATGTTTAAAAATATGGAGGGTAACCAGGTAATGGGTGTTTATCTCGTAGGCCGAGTGTGCTGGTATGAGGGTCGAGGTATGCGTTTGCATAGAAGAATGGTATTTGATCTTCAGGAGAGTCCCACTGGCTGTGATAGTTAGTGGAAGCATTACGCTCCGTGGAAGGATTCTTTGGGAGAGAGTATAGGAAGATTCTTTAGCTTATTATTGTAACAATCCTTTTTGTTTTGTTGACAATTGGATATTCTCATATTCTCTAGTCTAGCTCCACCCTCTAAATTTCCCTTCATGGTTTCGTCCCTCTGAACCAGGGCATAATTAGGGCAGTTGTTCTACCTGCACGAATTTATGCCCATTTCCTTCCTTCTTCTACTCCTCCTTGGCATAGCTCTTATATCACTTTTGAACATGCTCTTTAACCTGTTGATGTCAAGTCTCTCTTTTGTTCTCTTGATAACTTTTCGTGGCCCCATAGACTCTTGTTCTATACCGCCTCTGTTAGAGTAGAGCAAATTAGATAGGTTACAGACATAGAAGAACATGGAAAATAAGATAAGAGACAGAGACAGTAGATGAATTTAGCAAAATGAACACTGAAAACACAGAAAGCACGAACTTTGCATTACTGGAAGGCCCGAGCCTTTGCTTGCCATCCTTGATTAGAAAATTACAAATTTATAAAACAAGAAGAAGCATTTAGAATTAATGGCAAGTTGGTAGGTTCAGCGTGGGTGTGGTGGTGACAGTGGATTGTCGGGGAGTGGTTGCCGACAGTGAATTACGACTTCACATTTAACATTCTCCCACTTGAAGCCGAATGAAGAATCTCGAATCAAGTCACACCGATTCCTACCATGCCTGTACATTACTCATGTTTAATTCTTGGTAGAATTTTAGTGAGCATATCAGTAGTTTTCTTATATGTATGGATTTTTTCCAAGGATAACTGCCCTTCCTCCAACACATGTTAGATCCAATGGTACCTTAAGTCAATTTGCTTGGTTTTTGAGTGAAATGTTGGGTTTTTCGCCAATTGAATGGCATTCTGAATATCACAATATAACACATATGTGTCCTAATTTATTCCTATCTCTCCTAGAAATCGCTGCATCCACAACATCTCTTTACAAGCCTCTGTTGCAGCTATGCACTCTGCCTCTGTTGTAGAGAGAGATACTATTCTTTGTAACCTTGACACCCAAGATAATGCTACACCTGCAAATGTATACAAATAACTTGTAGTGGACTTTCTGGTATCCATATCTCCAACCATATATGCATTTGTAAATCGTTCAAGCATAGTCTCATTATGACAAAAACATAAACAATAATGACTAGTACCCTTGAGATATCTTATAATCCATTTTACTGCTTTCCAATGTTGTTTGCCTGGATTGGCAAGGACCTTGATCACTACTCCCATTGAATATGCAATCTCTGGTAGTGTGCATACCATGGCATACATCAAGTTGCCCGCTGCTGAAGTTGCCTATGGAAATCACAAATGGAGGATTATAGAGGTTATCGTCCATGGGATCTAGTCAAACATAAAATTATTGGAAGCACAAATGTTATATTTAATGAGTTAGATATGTTTAAGAGAATTGTAGGTGAGTTGAAGGTCAAGAAAGTTATTGACAGGTTTGAAGAGCATCATGAAGATATACCACCAATGCAAGAAAATGGACATCAAATTTAGGAGTAGGAAGAACAATAAGTGGAAAATGAAGAACACGAAGAAGCATAAGGAATTCTGCTCATCTCTTCCTTCTCCTTGTCATCACTAAGACATAATTCAGTACTCATCTTGAAGTGGGTTGCAAGGGGTGTACCAACTGGCTTGGCATTCTTCATATTAATGTCAATCACTTTCTTGATATATTTTTCTTGTGACAACCACAACCTTTTATTTTCCCTGTCACACATAATCCTCATGCCCAATATCTTTTGTGTTGGTCCCAAATCCTTTAATGCAATTTTTTTTCCAAAATATTTATTCAACCTATTGATCTTATTATTATCATGCCCAAGAATTAACATGTCATCCACATATAACAATAATATGATATACTTTCCTTGATCATACCTCTTGATATAGACACATTGGTCAACTTCCAACCTATGAAAACCATGTTCCAACATGAATGAATAAAATTTCTTGTACCACTGTCGAGGTGTCTCTTTCAACCCATAGAGACTCTTCTTCAACCTGTGAACAAGGTCTTCTTTTCCTTTTCATATGAAGCCTTATGGCTGCTCCATATAAATTTCTTCCTGCAATTCACCATGAAGGAAAGAAATTTTTACATCTAACTGTTCAAATTCTAAGTCTAAAGCAACAACAAGACAAAGAATGACTCTAATGGATCACATTTTAAAAACATGTGAGAAAATTTCAGTGAAGTCAATACCTTCTTTTTGAGCAAATCCTTTCACCACCAACCTTGCTTTATACCTCTCCTTCCTTTTTTCACCTTCATGCTTAATCTTGTAAACCCATTTGTTTTGTAGAGCCTTTCTTCCTTTTGGGAGATTTACCAACTCCCAACTTTTATTTTTTAGCAAAGAGTTCATTTCTTCCTCCACCATTTTCTTCCATTCTTTATTGTGTTAAACTTTACAAGCTTCTTGAAAACAATTAGGCTCACCTTCATTAGTCAATAAAATATAGTTTGAAGGAGGATACATTTGTGAAGACTTATGAGGCCTAGAAGATATACGAACCAATTGTGGTGGTGCATTATCAGGTTGAATCTCCTGTAAAGGTCCCTACAAGATTTCTTCTTCTTGGTGTTCATTTTCCACTCACTGTTCTTCCTGATCCTGAATTTTCTGTCCATTTTCTTGCATTGGTGGGATGTCTTCATGCTGCTCTTCAAACCTGCCAATAACTTTCTTGACGTCCAACTCACCTACAATTTTTTAAACATTTATGAATCATTAAATGTAACATCCCTACTTCTAATAATTTTATGTTTGACTGGATCCCATAGATGATAACCAAATTCTTCATCCGCATATCCCAGAAAAATGCATTTCATAGATTTATTACCTAACTTAGTTCTATTTTCTTTGGGAATATGTACAAATGCTTCACATCCAAAGATTTTCAAGTGAGAATAATTCAACTTCTTAACAGTCCAAATTTCTTCAGGGATACTGCCATTCAAGGATATAATTGGAGATCTATTTATAAGGTTGCAAACGGTCATGACTACTTCAGCCCAAAAATTCTTCTCCAAACCAGATTGGACAACATGCTTCACACTGTTTCCATAATGGTGTGATTCATCCTTTCCGCGACACCATTCTGTTGAGGAGTACCAGGCACAGTATTCTCATGCTTTATGCCAAACATGTTACAATACTCCTTGAATGCATTTGAGCAATATTTTCCACCATTATCTTATCTCAAGCACTTGAGCAATTTGTTAGTTTATCTTTCAACAACAACATGGAATTTTTGAAATATTCCAAACACTTCATTTTTACTTTTCATAGGATATGCCCAAACCTTCCTAGATACATCATTTATAAATGTTACAAAATATGATGCTCCTCCTAATGACTTGATGTTAACAGGCCCAAACACATCTGAGTGTATCAATTCTAACACAATTTTCCTTTTGTCATGGCCACCTCTAGGAATGAAACCATTCTTTGTCTACCATATATACAATGCTCACAAATATCAAGATTGTAGGATTTCAAACCTGACAATAAATTTACCAAAAAAGATTTTGAAACCCTTCTGGCTCATGTGACTTAAGCACTAATGTCACAGATCTACTGAATTTCCTTCTTTTGTGACAACAACTAACTCTGATTTTCCTATCATTGCCTTCAATATATAATGTTCCTGTCTTGGGTCCTCTGGCCACGACCAATGCTCCTTTGCTAATTTTCTAGCCTCCTTTTCCAAAGTTTGTGGAATAACCTTCATCATCCATTCGTCCCATAGAGATCAAACTCATGCGCATTTTGGGTACATGCCTGACCTGTTTCAAAAATATATCTTGTCCATCTTTCATCTTGATATGGACATATCCCACTCCAACAATACTTCAAAAATGATTATTCCCCAAATGCACTCTACCATAATCACCAGGATTATATGCAACCAAACTATCATTGCATGGGGTTACATGGTGAGATGCTCCAGAGTCAAGGATCTAGTCAAAGCTACTGTTAGATGTATATAAACATGCATCTTCTACTGAAATTGTAAACAACACATCACCATCTATGGCTACAACAGTAGTCTCTCCTTCATTTGTGTTGGATGACTTGTAATTTGTACTGACCGGTCTCTGATCCTTTTGTCCTTTCTTCCAGAATCGACATTCTTTCTTCATGTGCCTGGGTTTGCCACAATGCACGCAGATGATCCTGCCCCTCCTTGATTTTTGATTGGCCTCTCGGACTTGATCACCCTTTTCGGCCTCAATCAATTCTCCTACGACGATTAGCTAGATCTAAAGCTTCTCCTCCTTTGTTTTCCATAATTGACTTGTGTCGCAACTCCTCATTCATTAAACTATTGCTAACATCATCAAACTTCAGGGTCCCTATAGTTCCTGAAGTGCTCATAGCTACAATTAAATTTTCCTTTGGAATTATTTTAAGAGAGGCAAGTTGACTAGTAATAATATTGAATTCATTCAAGTGCTGAACAATTGAAGTACCCTCCTTCACTAAGATTATAAAGCTTCTTCATAAACACTTTGTTTGATGTCGTGTTATTCTCATATAGATCATGGAGCTTCTTCCATACTCCTTCTGATGTATTTTCTCCGAACACATTGAAATACACATTCTTTGCTAGATATTGGCAGATTGTCGCAATCATCTTTATCTAGCTTATTCCACTCTTCATCTGTCATCGATGAAGGTTTCTTTGTTGTGCCCTCAATCGGAAAATATTGATCTTTTAAAATCAGTATATCCTCCATCTGTGATTTCCATAGGGAAAAATTAGCCCCGGTCAACTTCTCCATATCTATAACTGTTATCTCCATTGTAAACAAAATTCATGCCCCAAAAAAAACAAGTTGCCCCTTTACAAAATAAAACTTTTGATCTCTTTATTTTCCAATTATTATTTTTCACATATAATATATGACAAAACCATAATATCCTTAACCCCCTTTTTTTGGTTAAAGAAAAACCAAACTTAAATATATTTTATGGTGAATGTAAAAATATATGAATACATATGTTCACCATAAAAACACTCCACTCCACCGAATTATGATAAACGATATATGTATGTTTCACCCTAGCCTTTTTAATTTTCCCACATCCTATGTATCAAGAAGAGTACGAATGCAAAGGTTACTTGTCAAAACGCAACCAAAGAGTTTAAATTGTCCTACGTCTTCTACGCCGGTGCTCTATAATCCTTTCCACTGCAAATCCATTGCGGTAGAATCCTGGGCTATCTCGAACTTACCGATGATAATCCAGCTGAGTAAATTCCATTCGGTCGTCATGGCACTAATGGGAGTGGAGAGTCTGGCATTGAGCGGCCTGGTAGCTATTCCTTCAGAGTTCCTGAGGCCGGTGGAATAGAGTGACCCAACTGACTGCGTTCTCAGCTTAAAGCTAGCAAATTCTAGTGGTGGATGTTGACGGATGGGATTCTGCAGATGAGGAGATCGGGAAGGAGATTGGGCATCAAATAAGGGATCAAGAAGGCTCTGATAACATTTTTTAGAGTAGAGTGAACCATATAGATTATAAACAGAGAAGCGCAAAGAAAATAAGGCAAGAGATAGAGACAATAGATGAATTTAGCATAATGAAAACTGAAAACATAGAAAACATAGAAAACATGAACTTTGCATTACTAGAAGGTCTGAGCCTTTGCTTGCCTCTTTGAGTAGAAAAATACAAATTTATAGAACAAGAAGAAGCATCTAGAATTAATAGCAAGTTGTTAGGTTTGGCGTGGGTGTGGCGGTGATGGCAGATAGTCGGGGAGTGGTTGCCTATGACGGATTGTCGGGGAGTGGTTTCTGATGATGAATTACAGCTTCACATTTAACAGTCCCCCTTAATAATGTATCTAGAAATTCTTCAATGCCACATCACAAAGTATTTGAGATGAAAGATCCTCGTGAGTTACATTATTGTTTAGGTCTTGAAGTTTAGAGAGATGCTGGTCAGACTTTTGTCTCTCAGGGTAAGCATGTCAAAGAATTGCTTAAGAAGTTTAAAATGGATCAGTGTAAAGTTGCTTTTTTTTTTTCAATGCAAAAAAATGTGAAACTTCATTTTGATGATGGCTCAAAGGAGGTTGATGGTATATTGTATAGACAACTGGTTGGAAGCTTGAGCTATCTTACTACAACCAACCCTGACACAACATACTCTATTAGTGTGTTAAGTCATTTTTTTGGCAAGACCTCTAGAAAGCCATTGGAGAGCAGCGAAATATATACTTAGGTATCTTAAAGGAACAATTGATTTTGGTCTTAAGTATACTGATTCGTTTGATGTTGCGATGACATGTTACTCCAATTCATATTGGGCTGGTAATCAGATGATAAGATATCTACTACAGGTTATGCATTCAACATTGGATCTAGGATTGTTTCATGGTGTAGCAAGAAGCAACCTACTGTATCTTTATCATCCACTGAGGCAGAGTATAAAGATTTGTGTGTAGAAACTTGTGAAATTATTTGGTTGAGGAGAGTTCTTCAAGATGTTGGAGAAAAACAAAAGAATCCTTCTGTGATCTAATGTGACAACTAGAGCTTGATCAAGTTGGAAAACAATCCAACGTATCATGCAAGAACAAAACATGTTGATGCTCAGTTTCATTTTAGGAGAGAGAAGATACAGTCTAAAGAAAATTTTCTTGAATATTGTAATACTTAAGAAGTTGAAATTTGATTTTTTTAGGGATATCTTATGTGTGCAATTAAATCCTTTCTCCATTAAGGGGGAAACTTGAAAACAATGGAGAATGGATTCGTTAGGTAGTTTTGATTGTGTGTGTATTTAGGAGTTAGATGCTATTTTCGAGTAATTTGTCTGATCTCCCTAACTAAATGGACTCCTATAATATCTGTATATTTTGATTGTTTATTCAATGAATGTTTAGAAGTGCTGTTTGGGAAGCATTCAGGTGCAGCTTGTATCACTTGTGAGTTGTGTGGTTCATTCCCAAATTTCGTCATCCATATTTTTAAGTTGGTATCAGAGCATCATGGTTGAGTTAACCCCTTATGGCTAAGACTGGTGGGCTGAGCCCTTGTGGCTGAGATTGATGCAGTGAACCTTTATGGCTGAGAGAGACTGGTGAGCATGGAGCCTCCTCCATTAGTGAGTGCAGGTGTGAAGATCTATTGGTAGAGCCAATACTTGCCATATATTTGCGTGGAGTAACGTAATCACATTGGAAATCTGCATTTTCCGTTTGAGGATCGAGTCATTGTCCTGCATGGAGTGGATCATAGTGGATCTTGGGGTGGATTAGTGGAGGTGAGACGAGTTGGGATTTGTCAGGAAAGGAAAGGTCATATATGGTTTGCACACTATCAATCAATTGTACAATGCACAAAATTTTGTAGCTTTTATTAGGGAAGAGTGAGCAGATTTTTGCAACTTTTATTAAGGAAAAGTGCGTAGACCTTGACAAACCTATAAAATTTTTCTTCTACGCACTGTAATTATGGTAAGAGTGCACAAATCCATTTTTTTTGGAATTTATAAATTGATTAAGTTTCACTTTTTTTTTGTTTGAATATGTTGAGCCTTTCTCTAGATTTAATGTGAGAGAAGCATGGAACCCCATCTTGGATGTTGTTGGAGTCACAGATCAACGTTTCGTCGAGATACTGGTGGTGCTCGTGAAGTGCGGAGAAATAAGTTGTGCACTATTGAGATTGGGATTTTATGGAAAAATGAGTAATCTACTTGCAGAGACATACCTGAATGAGGCCAAAATTGGATGACACCAACTATGTTAACTGGAAATTCAAGCTGCAAATAATGTTGGAAGGCTATCGTGTTTGGACCATTACAAAGGGAGAAGAAGAAAAACCTACTTTAAGCGCGATAATTGCATCGATTCAGGACTGGGAGAAGTGGGAGAACAAAGCAAAGGTAGTATTAAGGATGTCTAATAAAAATAATATTATCCCTCACATTTGTGATTGTAAGACCTCTAATAAACCATGTAATACACTGAAGCATTTGTATGAAACCAAAAATACAAATCGAGTCCTTTTCTTAAAAAGTAAACTCTTGCATATTAAAATGGAAGAAAATGAATCTATTAGTGCCTTTGTTTTAAGAATTAAAGACTTGAAAGATAAGCCAGGAGATACAAGAGAATCAATGCCTAATACTGATCTTGTGAAAATCACCTTAAATGGAATGTCAGAGGACTATTAGATGTTTATTACAGGTCTTGTAGCAAGGGAGAAACCTCCCACCTTTCAGGAATTGAAAGGTATATTAATGCAGGAAGAAGAGGGGCAAGAATTTAAAGCCTAAAAATCCATATTTAACAATGTTGGTGAAAAATAAGTTCTTCAAAGGGAAACAAGGAAGAGGAAGTAAAGGTGGAAGTTTATCTCAAAAGGCCATTTCCAAAACCAAATCAAGGTATGCCATCTATTAGAAATGATTCTGAAATAAAATGTTTCTATTGTGGTAGAAGGGGGCATCTTGCTAGAGACTACTATAAGAATAAAAGTGATGAAGCTAGGCATAATAAGCACATAAGACATTTAGGACATTTTGCAGGAGAAGGCTTGAATTCTGATCTTAACAATCTTAATTTGTTTATGTCTAATGTTGTGCTGTATACTGAAACAACTTATGTTAAAGCTTGTTTTGTGGACTTTGGAGCTTCAATTCACATGATATGCAATAAGGACTGGTACTGAAACTTCAAGGAAATAAGAAATGGAAGAAACATCTATATTGGAGATGATTGTGCACATCAGATTATGGGATATGGAGATATTCCAATGAATTTACCAAATGGAAGTGTGAGGCACATCCATAATATTATGTATGTGACCGTGATCAAGAAAAAAAATGATTTCTGTGTCCACAATTACAAACTAGAATTTGAAGGTTGAATTCTTCAAAACACATTGCATAGTAAAAGACTTGTTGGATCACTGCAAACCTGTTGCTTCAGGAGTCAGAGTTGGAGGCCTGTACAAACTTGATGTCACAAACAAGAGTCATCAAGCAATGAATTCTACTTCTATGTCAATTGAAATTCTTTGGCACCAGAGGTATGGTCATATCAATTATCATGATTTGTTGTTATTACAAGAACAAAGAATGGTTGAAGGACTCCTTATGTTAAAGAATGCGTATTTTTCTTGTGAAGGTTGTCCATTAGGAAAAATTCATAGGGATGAATTCCCCTTTAATTATGATAGGAGAAGATGAGATGCATTAAAAATTGTGCATTTTAGATTTTTGTGGACCTATGCAGACCAGATCCCTAGGAGGTGCTTATTATTTTCTGTTGTTTATTAACAATTGTGCAACATACACTTGGGTGTACTTCCTTAGGAAAAATAGTGATGTCTTTGACTATTTCAATGAATTCAAAAACATGGTAGAGAAGTTACCAGGGAAGTTCATAAGGATCCTCCATTCAGATCAAGGGGGAGGATACAGGTTGGGAACTTCGTCAAGTACTGCAAGGATCATGGAATAATGAAACAATTTACAATACGCTACACTCCACAACAAAATAATGTTGTAGAAAGGAAAAACATGATGTTGGTGGAGTGTGCACGAAGTATGATCAAAGTTAAGAACCTCTCAAATTCTTTTTGGGCAGAGGCCATTAGTATTGTTGTTTATTTAAAGAAAAAAATTCCTACAACGTATCTTGATCCTAAGACCCCATTCGAAGCCTTGTATGGTTTTAAACTAGCAGTTAATCATTTGAGGGTATTTGGGTGTAAGGCCTTTGCACATATTCTGAAGAAGGACAAAAAAAAACTTGATGCTAATGGTATCAAATGTAGTTTTGTAGGATATTGTTCAAAATTTAAAGCTTATAAAATGTTTGATCCCTATACTCATAAAGTGTTTACAACTAGAGATGTATTTTTTGATGAGCATGTAGATGAAGGAAACAAGGACAACAACTATGAAAGGTCACACATACATCCTGAAGTTGAAGACAATAAAGAAAAAGAAGAAGACAATGAGCAACAACAACAAAATCTTGAAGAAGAATCCAGTGATATGGACATCACCAGTAGTTAGAGTCCACCTAGAGGTGGAGTGGTACCTTCATAAAAAAAGGGTGAAAACAATGAAGTACAAAGGAGATCTACTTGATAGATTCGCCTACCTAAAAGGTATAAGGACTATGTCCTGATGAGTAGTGTTTTGAATGTCATAGAACCCACGAGTTTTAATGAATCTAATTAATATGAAGAGTGGAGAACCGGGAATTCAATGAAATGCCTAAAGATAAAGATCCCATAGGATGTAAATGGTTGTACAAACCTCAGTTTAAAGCAGATGGTACTATAGAAAAATATAAAGCTAGATTGGTAGAAAAAGGGTACTCACAAAAGGAGGGCATTGATTATGCATAAACATTTGCACCTGTAGCTAAATTAGATACCATTAGATTATTAATTGCATTAGCTACAAAGTACCATTGGAATTTTCACCGATTAGATGTAAAAGTTTCTTTTCTGAATGGTTATTTAAATGAGGATGTGTATTTGACACAACCTAAAGGGTTTGTGAGAAAGGGGCAGGAATGTTTAGTTTGCAGATTAAAGAAAGCATTGTATCGGTTGAAGCAAGCACCTACTTTGTGGTATGAGAAGATAGATTCCTTCCTTCTTCAATAGGGTTTTATGAGGAGCATCCGAATTTGTATACCAAATTTGATGCAAAGGGGCATGTAGTACTAATTTCTTTGTATGTTGATGATTTAATTATTACAGGAAATTCAATCCAACAAAAAGATGGAATTAAGGTACAAATGTCACAAGTATTTGAGCTAAAATATCTTGGTGAGTTACATTACTATTTAGGTATTAAAATTTGGAGATATGTTTGTCAAAGTTTTTTCTCTCAGGGTACGTATGTCAGAGAATTGCTTAAGAAGTTTAAAAAGGATCAGTGTAAAGTTGCTTTTCTTCCAATGCAACATAATGTGAAACTTCATTCTGATGGTGGTTCAAAGTAGGTTGATGGTACATTGTATAGACAACTGGTTGGAAGCTTGAATTATATTAATACAACCAGACCTAACATAACATACTTTGTTAGCCTATTAATTCATTGTTTGGAAAAACCTCTAGAAATCCATTGGAGCAACGAAAGATGTACTTAGGTGTCTTAAAGGAACAATTGATTTTGGTCTTAAGTATATTGATTCTTTTGATTTTGAGCTGACATGTTACTCAGATTTACATTAGGCTAGTAATCTAGATGATAGGAGATCTACTACAAGCTATGCATTCAACATTAGATTTGAGATTGTTTCATGGAGTAACAAGAAGCAACCAACTGTACCTTTGTCATCCACTTAGGCAAAGTATACAACTTTGTGTGCAACAACTTGTGAAGTTGTTTGGTTGGGGAGAGTTCTTCAAGATGTTGGAGAAAAACAAAAGAAGGCTATTATGATCAAATGTGACAACTAGAGCTTGATAAAGTTAAAAGAACAATCCAATACATCATGCAAGAACAAAGCATGTTGATGCTCAATTTCATTTTATTATAGAGAAGATACAATGTAAATATTTTTTTATTGAATATTGTAATACTTGTGAAAATGTTACTGATATTTTCACAAAGCCCCATGGGAGGATGAAATTTGAGTTTTTTAGGGAGATCTTAGGTGTGCAAATAAATCATTTCTCCATTAAGAGGAAAACTTGAAAATAATGGAGAATGGATTCGTTGGGTAGTTTTGATTGTGCATGTATTTAGGAGTTAGATCCTATTTCCGAGGAATTTGTTTGACCTCCCTAACTAAATGGACTCTTATAATATCATGATATTTTGATTGCTTATTCAATGATTGTTTAGAAACGTTGTTTGGGAAGCCTTTAGGTGCAGCTTATCTCACCTATGAGCTGTGTCGTTCATTCCTAAATTTCTCCTTCCATATTTTTAATTGGGAAATCACTAGTGACCAACAATTTTCCCATCAAATTCTATCCCTGGGCATAACAATGCTTAACTTTGTTGTGTATATAAACTCAGTATACAATTTAAATTTAAGGTTGAATTAAATTTAAATTTTCTTTAATTTTTTTAAAAACCCTTTTTAACACAAATGATATTTATATCTCACTTTGAGATTTACTTAGCTAAATTTAACTTGGTTGGAGATTCTGAAAATATTTTGAAAATTAGAAATATTTTGGAATTTAAAGAACATAAGGAAGAGAAACAAGTATAAAGTTAATTCTTTAACTTTTTTTTTGTTAGTTAAATTCCAAAATATTTTCAAAATCTACAATTAAAAGAAAAAAAAAAACTTAGTTGTTATTAATAAATAGATTATTTGGTTTTTGTTGAGTATATGTCAGTGGAGATAAATTTAAGTGGATTGATATTGTAAACCCAAAGGAATAATAAACCCATGGAATTAATACTATAAACCCTATGGATTGATATTGTAAACCCAAAGGAATAATAAACCCAATGGATTGATATTGTAAACCCAAAGGAATAATAAACCCATGGAATTAATACTATAAACCCTAGGGATTAATACTATAAACCATAGGGATATAAACCCAAAGGATTAATACTATAAAATTTAGGTGTATAAGCCTTAGGTATATTAATATAAATCCCCGGGGTTCATACTCATGGTCGACCATGGTCACCACGGTCCAATGTCACATTGTGGCAAAGATTGTCTCAATAGAAAAATTAGCCATGGTCAACCAAGGTCCAATATCACATTGTGACAAAGATATTCTCAATATGAAAATCAACAATGGTAAACCATGGTCAACCATGTTTATTTTAGGGTTTATAGTATTTATCTTATGGTCTATATACCTAGGCATTATAGTATTATTCACTTGTGTTTAATATTATTCCTTTGGTTTTATATTCCATAGAGTTTTTAATATTAATCCCTTGTGTTTATTATTCCTTTTGGTTTGTAAGATCAATACATTTGGTTTATTAATCTTAGCGTTCATATTCCTAAGGTGTAATCTCAGGGTTCATATTCTTAGGGTTTATAATATTAATCCCTTGGGTTTAATAGTATTCCCTTGGGTTCATTATTTTCTTCGATTTATAATATTAACCAGTTAGATTTACTAATCTAAGGGTTCATATTCCTAAGGTATAATATTATTCATACTAAAAACTCAAGGAATTAATACTAAAACCTCATGAGATTATAAACCAAGGGAATGATATTAAACCCAAAAAATTAATATTTTAAACCTAAAGTAATAAATATAAATTAATATTAAATTTAATATTAATATAATTAATTATTAGTAGTATATTTCCATTATATAATATAATATTAAACTATAATATACTATATTTCAATGTCATATATATACTTAATATATGATTATTAAACTATAATACTATAATTAATAATAAACATATTACTATAAAATAAATATTAATATGATTATTATTTTAACATAGTATAATTTTAAAAAATATTATAATCATTAAGATATTCATGACAAATTTATATCGTTTAAATATAATTTTTATATATAAAAATTTATATAATTAATATATTAAAACATAATATTATATTAATATATAATAAAATATTTAATATAATAACTATATATGATGGTTATTATTTATAAAATTATTAATAATTATAAATGGTCAAGAAAACAAATTTACATTATACATTTAATGATTATTGATTTGATAGATATAAATCTATGGGTGTATATCAACTATATTATTAAATGTGGTTGTAGATATATTTCATATACACCTATCTCCCTATATTAACCACATTAGTAAATATGGTTGTGCTAGTATATGAATATTGGAATGAAGATTTACAGTAATGTACTATTTCCAGCACCCAAAAGAAAAAGAAAAAAAAACTAAATAATTTTAAGTGAGATTTTTTAAAAAATGTTGAATTTATAAATATAGTCAAATTACAAATTTAAACAATACAAATCAAGATTTAACCATATTTTCACCATATTCTCACCAAAAATTCTAAAAAATTCCCAATTAAAAACAACAACCGTTGGCCACTAAATTAAAAAAAAGGGATAATAAAGCAGAGCACATTTAACTTCGAAGTACCCCACGGTTTTATATTTAACATTCTCCAATAGCAATAATTATTTGCCACATAATAAAAAAAGAGAGTAATAATGAAACAGAACACATGGAACTTCAAAGTCCCCACGGCTTTATAATTAACATTAAATTTCAGATGCCCGTAAAATTTTATGGGACTCCTTAACGCCTTCCTGGCAAAAAATAGCGCACATGGCCATACTGCTCAGAATTACGATGTATGATTGACAGTTTTCAAGAGTAATACAGTATAAATATCACACATCCTCGTGACTCCCAATTTTGCTACTATATTTAGCTGTTGTATTCTATTCTTCTCAGCGACGTCGGAAAATATCATAGCTATCTAAATTTAGAAACATCTCTAATTGAAAATCCACCAAAGTCCAGCGGCGTTGAAGAGGAAATTCTAAATTTAGAAGGTAAAATAATAATCGCCATAAGTTCCGCAGGAGAATGGGAAGAAACATTTCCTGGTTTCAATAGATCAGTGTTCACTCCCTATTTGTAAGCAGTAACCAGAGTTTTGATAAATCGCAGTCCATTGAACTTCGGCGCGAAGGCCTCTTCAGCCCTCTTAAAATTCGAATTCTGAGAAAAGGCCATGTCATTGTTAATCGATTTGTCTCCTCCACATGTTCTTTCAATGCCAAGTGATTCTACAGATATGGTATGATCTTGCCTTACATCTGGATTTTCCTTACACTGTTTTTAACTCTGTACAGGAAGGCATTGCATGGTGGAGCTCACAATCAGTCTCCAGGCGCACTCTGTTTCTCATTGCCTGTTGGAACATCTGGACATGCCGAAATGATTCCATTTTCTCCAGCATAAGGAAGCTTGTATCCTCCATTCATCTCGGCGTCACGTCCCTTATGGAAGCTCTGGGGATATAGCTCTTCTCTATCCTACTGTTTTGCTGCCCTACGTTTCGTGCTCTGGTCTTTTGATATAAATGTCTTTTAAAACATATGCCATATCATTTTCCGGCACTTTCTGTAACATTTGTTTTCTCTCTACCAATCACTGTCCTATCTGCGCATAGGATCTCTCATCAGGTTTCATACAGAACATATGAACAATTTTCGGAAGGCATGTCGACAGAGGTTCTGCTTCTTGCCTAACATCTCAGCGCATGGTTTCTCAAAAAACCAAATATATTGTACAGAGTACACATCATATATAAAAAATTTGATTTTTCAGCTGAAAAAAAATTGTTAATCGATTTGGCCTATAAATAACACGAGAAAACCTCTAAATTCAAGACAAAATCTGAAATATTCCCTCTAATATTTAAATTGGCCCTATTTCAAACACCGTTGTAAAGAAGCAAAGAAAGAAATAAAAACGGATCCAAAAAATCTAGCGCTAGAATGAAGTATTGATTAATTGATAATTAAATAATGATTCTATAATGTAGAATAAACACTTAAAAGAATCGAAAAACTTTATACCCAAGAAAACATACCTCCGACCATTGATGCTACTCACGCTCCACGTAACCCACGAGCTGCAATTCAGTCCAGCGCTTGTGTTCGCTGCTCTCTCCACATGTACATCTAGCACATTTCTACTGCAGCCCGCTTGCTGAGCTCCGTTAAAATATTAATACATCACAACACCCATGAGCTCAATGCCTTAGGGCACACCGCGTATCACATGTAGGCTAGACAAATCCAACGACTAGCTAATACAACACCACATGAGCTGTAGGTCCTTTGAAAAATCGCGGTGAAGGTGTAATATTATGAGTCTTCTAGCCCTTTTTACAAATGGAAGACTTTAGGAAAAGTTACGAGAGCTTCAAAACCAATTGTCCCTGTCACCACTGTAATGCATGGAATTATTTGGACGAAGGTGTGGGGAAAAGCAAATAAAAGAGGAACTAAAGAAATTGTTCCTAGATCTTGTCTGGCACTTCCAAGCTCTACTCACTCTTACTTGATGGTGTAAAACTAAAGGGGATTGAGTTAGTAAGCTTGGGGACCAAACAGAAGAATTTATAGCCAAGCTTCCATCAAACTTCTGATGGCTATGTGTCAAGTGTTCCACAGATCATGGTAGAGAACCGCAGAGAGAGTAATGGACCATTCCAGGAGCTCCCAACAAGAGATTAATTAACTGAAGGTAGTTTCCGTAAATTAACGAAATTACTGCAGTTATTTTTTGGAATCTTTGGAATGGGTGGCAGATGGTTTCCTAATCATCGGAGCCGTTAAGGGAGCCGACTCGCGGTAGTTACAGGATCTAACATTCTCCCACTTGATCTATACTTCCAATCTTATTGTCTCATCTTAAAACCCATTGATAATCTGTATTAAGTAATAGATACATGAATCATGGCAATAAGTCCTCTAATGACTAGTATTATCTTCCATGTATTACTATGTATTTATTTCTACTAAAATTTTCTGTGGCAACAATTTCTTAATGAATAAACCCTATGTTTATTATTGGTCCTACACAGATGAATTTTCTCAAATCAAATTAAGGTGCACATAAATATGAAAAAAACATCACAATAATTAAGAATTTCATTAAAATAACATTGTCCATACAATGAGAAACTACATAATGGAACCAAGTCCCATATTCATTACATGATCCTTGAATTTAAATGGTGGCATGCCCTTAGTCAAAGGATCAGTGATCATCAACTCAGTGTTGACGTGCTCAATGACCACTTTCTTTTCTTTAACACGTTCCCTTATGGCTAAATACTTAATGTCGATGTGTTTATTTCGACTCCCACTTTTGTTGTTTTTAGCCACAAAAATAGCAGCTGAATTATCACAATATATTCTCAATGGCTTAGAGATAGAATCCATAATTCTAATCCCATAAATGAAACTCTTAAGCCATACACAATGTAAAGTAGCCTCAAAACAGGAGACGAACTCAGCTTCCATAGTGGAAGTGGCAATCAAGGTCTGCTTGGCACTCCTCCATGATACAGCTCCACCGGCCATCATAAAAATGTATCCTGATGTTGATTTGCATGAATCAACACATCCAACAAAGTCAGAATCTGAGTAGCCAGTTACTTCCAAGTTTTCCATTCATCTATACATAAGCATGTAGTCTTTGGTTCCTTGAAGGTACCTCATTACTTTCTTTGCAGCTCTCTAGTGGTCTAAACCTGGATCACTCTAATATCATCCCAACATTCCCACAACAAATGCAATGCCAGGTCTTTTGCAAACTTGAGCATACATTAGGCTTCTGACAATAGAAGCATATGGAATGTTCTTCATTTGTTCCCTTTCAAAGTCATTCTTCGGGCATTGGTTCAAATTGAACCTATCATCCTTCACAGTGGGAGCTACACTTGGTGAACAATCCTTCATCCGAAATCTCTCTAAAATTTTATTAATATAGGTTTCCTGTGACAGACCCAAGATGCCTCAAAATCTGTCTCTATGGATCTTAATGCCAATGACATAAGATGCCTTACCCATATCCTTCATATCAAAATTTTTAGAGAGGAATTGTTTCACCTCATGAAGCAAACCCTTATCATTGGTTGCTAGCAAAATGTCATCCACATATAAAACAAGAAAACATATTTTACTCCCACCAACTTTCAGGTATATACATTGATCCATCATGTTTTCTACAAAACCGAAAGAAGAAATTACATTACGGAATTTTAAATACCATTGGAGGGATGCTTGTTTTAAAACGTATAATGACTTCTTGAGCTTGCAAACCAATTGCTCACCATCACTAGAGGGGAATCCTTCAGGTTGTTTCATGTAAACCTCCTCCTCTAGATCTCCATTGATAAATGTCGTTTTCACATCCATTTTTTGCAACTCCAAGTCGAAATGGGCTACTAATGCCATAATAATGCACAAGGAATCTTTCTTAGATACAGGAGAGAAATTTTCCGTGTAGTCAATTCCCTCTTTCTGAGTGAATCCCTTAGCAAAAAGTCTTGCCTTGTATCTCTCAATGTTGCCCAATGAGTCTTTCTTTGTCTTAAAGACCCATTTACATCCAATGGCTTTTGCACCATTAGGCAACTCAACAAGATCCCAAACTTCGTTACTCTTTATGGAATTCATCTCTTCCTTCATGGAATCGTACCATAATTCTAATTCTTTGCAGCTCATGGCTTGTGAAAATGACTCGGGATCATTTTTCGGCTCCAATGTTGTAGTCAGATTCTTGTAGATACACAACATAATCACTAGGAATTGCTGATTTCTTTGGTCTAGTAGATCTTCTTAATGTTGTACCAGCATCTTCCTGAGAAGTATGTGGTTCAACTTGTTTTTCAAAAGTTCTTGGCAACTCTTGAACTCCTTGATCTACTGGAATATCGTTAGCAGCTTGTGGAACTTCAACGATTGGTTGTTTAACACCAGTTTGTACTTGAGGGGTGCTATGAACAATAATCAATCTATCACTTGAAGTGGAAGGTTGAGATTCTGAATGATCCTTCTCAGAAACTATGTTTCTGGTTTGATCGCTCCCACTGATCAAGTCATTTTCAAGAAACTTCGCATTTTTTGATTCCACAATCCTAGTGCTGTGAGATGGACAATAAAATCTGTAACCTTTAGACCTTTCAACATATCCAATGAAATACCCACTAATGGTCCTTGGGTCCAGCTTCTTCTCTTGTGGATTATAAATTCTCACTTCAGACGGGCATCCCCAAACGTGCATATGTCGCAAACTCGGTTTCCAACCTTTCCATAATTCAAATGGCGTTTTAGGAACCACCTTGGTTGGAACTCGGTTTAATATATACACTGTCGTCTTAAGTGCTTCAGTCCACAAGGATTTAGGAAGATTGGAGCTGCTAAGCATACTCCGCACCATGTCCAATAATGTTCGATTTCTTCTTTCTACTACACCATTCTGGTCGGGTGAACCAGGCATGGTGTATTGGGCAACAATCCCATGCTCTTGAAGAAATTTAGCAAATGGCCCAGGTGCTTGTCCATCTTTTGTGTATCTACCATAATATTCTCCACCTCTATCTGATCTCACGATCTTAATTTACTTGCCGCATTGTTTCTCTACTTCAGCCTTAAAGATCTTAAAGGCATCTAATGCTTCGCTCCTTTTATGAAGCATGTAGAGATACATATATCGTCAGTAATCATCTATAAAGGAGATGAAGTATCTCTGACCATGTGAGTCCATGTCTGGACTACATATATCAATATGTATGATTTCTAATATGTCCGAACTCCTATGGGCACCTTTCTTTGACTTGTTGGTCTGCTTTCCCTTTATGCAGTCCACCCAAGTCTCAAAATCAGTAAAATCTAGAGTATTAAGTACCCCTTCATTTACCAATCTTTTAATTCTTTCTATGGAGATATGACTGAGTCTCCGGTGCCATAATTTAGAGGAATCTTCTTTAATAACACATCTTTTAGTACCAGTGTGAACATGCATTGAATCATAAGTGGCATTGTTTTGTGCAGTAAAGACCATTAGACAAGATACCATTCCCAACATAATCAGATTTATAAAATAGACTAAAAGATTTTTCTGAAAAGTTTAAGGAATATCCAAAAGGTACAAGCCTTGAAACTGAAATCAAGTTTCTAGAGAAACTTGGAACATAAAAGGTCTTTTCTAATTCTAAAACAAAGCCACTACCTAAAGTCAAATAACATGTTCCTATAGCTTCCACATGTGAGCCCATCTTGTTTCCTGATAAGATGCTTTGATCACTTCCCACTGGTTTCCTTAGGTTTTGCAAACCCTGCAAGGAATTCGAAATGTGAATTGTTGATCCAGAATCAATCCACCATGTTTTAATATTTAACATTAACCATATTAGATTCATAACAAACAAATGAGATCAAATTACCTTTGTCTGCAAGCCATTTCTTAAATTTGGCGCATTCCTTCTTCATGTGTCCCTTCTTCTTACAGAAGAAACACTTGGAATCCTTCTTGATACCGGCTTGGGGAGGTACTTTACCTTTCCCTTTCCGATTGGCTTGAGATTTTCCCTTTCCACGTGTTGTGAGCATTGCACTCTCTCCCAGTTCCATCACCAGTCTCTCTTCCTCTTGAACACACATGGTCATGAGTTCATTGATTGACCATTTGCCTTTATGTGTGTTGTATGAGATTTTGAAAGGTCCATATTGGTGCGGAAGGGTGTTCAAGATGTAGTGCACTAGGAAGGACTCTGATATATCGACCTCGAGTTTCTTCAATTGAGCCACAGTGTCCCTCATCTGCATGATGTGCTCGCGCACACCTTTCACACTATTGAGTCTTAAGGATGAGAACTTCATGATTAAGGTGCTTGCTAGTGCCTTATCTGAAGTGACGAATTGATCGTCAATGGCCTTCAACAAGTCTCGGACCTTTTCATGCTGATCAACGGAACCACGAATACCAGCTGAAATTTTAGTCTTGATGAACATCATGCTTAGACGATTGGATCGCTCCCATCATTCATAAAGCGTGATGTCCGCTGCAGTGCTGGTATTAGTGAGTGCCGGTGGTTCATCTTTCCTAATAGCATAATCTATGTCCATCCACCCCAAATGAAGGAGAATCCTCTCCTTCCAAACCTTATAGTTATCTCCCTTAAGTTCGGGAATGTCACAACGAATATCAGAGAAATTTGCAGGTTGTACTACTGCATAAAATCACATGCTTATGTTAAAATTGAGGCTTAATAAAATCTCATGTTTTACCAATGTAAATCATGCTCAAAATTGAATCTAATGACATAAAAATTGCCTGTGGGCTAAATTTTTAATTCAAGCAGATCCAATTAATCATTGTTTTGAACTTTATGATAAAACTATTAATTCATAACTCCTGTGGGTAGGTTATGAAATTTTATCCTAATTAATTAGATAAATATAATAAAAATTCCTGTGGGATAAAATTTATTATATTTAGTCTAATTAACTACAATTTAATGTCTAAATAATCTTTATGTGATCTAACTAATCAAAATATATAATTTTAATTAATTAAAGATGCTGTGGCTATTCTCTAATTAATTAAAATTATATAGATCACTAGACATTATTCTTTGCATAAATGGCATAAACAAAATTTAACCAGTAAAAATAATGTTTACTGAAAGGAGTAAGTCAAATTGACATTTTAAATAAACTCCATATAACGTAAATGACTGCCAAGCAATTGTTTAATTTATAAACAAAACCCGGAGATTGACTGAAGCAGCATTGATCTACTTTGCACTTGCATAGCAAATGTAGTTCGAAGGCTAGCTGGCTTGACTTCAGGCTCCGTCCTTAAGTTTATAAATCAAACAAAAAATATATACATATATTTTTAATTACTTTCATCACAATCTTTTACTTTGCCAAAAAAAGTATGCATTCAGTAAATTTCCAAATATAAATTCCTTTGGCAAAATAAGACTGAATTCTTAAATGATAACAACATGTATTAAATTACATAACCAACTCCATATGTTATAAATCAAACCCATAATTTATGGTTCAACTAATAATTAAAAAATTATTTTAAAAATTATCACATGGCAAAATTCGTTTACCATGTTGGTATGTTAATGTATATACCTTTTTTTATTTTTAAAACATATGTATACCAATATAAATAAAAAACCCATATAAAATGATAGGTCTCAAAGGATATTGACTTGAAATAAGAATTTTATTTCACATTTGCATTTTTGACTAAACGTGTGATATTCAGATATCGCATGTGATTTCGGCTTCCTAAAAAAAATCTTGATTTCACAAAAGTTATGGAACACAACTATCAGGAAATTAACATATAATTCAAAGCTTATTATCTGAAACAAAGTAACAGGATGCCTCTAAATATTTCTCAATAGCCATTCCCTGATCAAGGGGCAATGATGAAATATTGCAGAAATTGGAGGTTTTAAGTTCTCTCCACAGTTCAGTTTGGTAATGACGCTGACACCGTTGCATCATCACAAACACAAGAACCATAAGCCAAAACAGCAACCATCCCCTGACCAGAACCATGATCGGCAGGGGTGGAACCATGAAATAGATTGCATGGAGTGTTTGCCTATCCCGGTTCAGGCAGAACGTACAAATCAGTTCACAGTTCCACAGTTTCGCCGGCTATAGGGTACCAAAGGAGGGATTTATTTTTAATTCAAACTCAGTAACTCCAGCCGCAGGGCAATGGATTAAGCCTGATCCACTCTCAATTAAAAAATGATTCACAAGGAAGTCTCAATCAATTGGATCTTCCGATTATCCATTTCTAGTAAGGTATTACTGTGTACGCCCTCAATATATACAGTATTTGTAAGGGTTTGAGGTTAGGAACAAAACAACGCAAAAAATCTTCTGAAAAAAAGGAACAAAACAACGCAAAAAAATAAAAAATTGCAGGAACATCTAAAATCCTCTCCATGGGCATGACAATAATTCTGGTCAATTTACAAAAGAGCCAATGTTCGCTGATTACAGGCACCGGTTTAAAAATTGCAGGCAGAACAAGCGCTCTGAGGACTGGACAAGAAGATTTAAGCTAATCTAGAGCCAGATTATCCGCACGCAGTGGCCTACCTAAGACCGGTTTCGACATAATGAGAACGGGAACCAACAATGGAAACAGCGGAGGCGGTGGTAGCGGTGGCAAAATCAAGGGCAAATTAAAAAAAAAATTCAGCCGAAATGTGCTTTCAATACCAATTGATTTAACACTTACGGTGAGGTCAAAGATAAAGGCTCTAATTATGAAGCAAAAATTCTGAGCATGCGCTCCAATTTTCGTTCACATAACAATACATAACAATACGCAGAATACATCAAGGCAGAGGTACACTATCGCTCTGATACCGAATGTAAATGATCTACAGCGATTCTAAATTTTTTAAAGAATCTCAAAATCAAAATATATAAGTCCAGGAATACCTCCCGCCATTGATGCTCTTGCTGTACAGTCCACTTGGTTCTTCACTTCAACAGCACTCCTGCTTTAATCCAAGCAAAAAATAAAAATCACAGAAAATCTGAAGGCAAGCTATGCTCTCTCAGCTAGATGGTGTAACCAACTGAAGGGAATTGAGATGCTAGCTTGGGGACCAATCAGAGGAATTTATAGCCAAGCTTCCATCAAGCTTCTAATGGCTATGTGTCAGGTGTTCCACAGATCAATGCAGAGAACTCCAGATGGAGTAATGGACCACTTAAGAAGGTCCAACCAGAAAATTAATTAACTGCAGTTGATTTCCTTAATTTAAGGAAACTATTGCAGTTGGTTTCCAAAAATCAAAAAAAGACTGCAGTTTACTGCCATAACTAAACTGCATAACTGTAGTCAGCAGTTGGTGAAAGGTTATTTAAAGGTTTTTAAGATTGAAAACGGTTCTTTAACACTGTTTCCTGTTTAGTGCGCAGGCCTTGAAATTGTCCCGAAATTATTTGTGCAACGCTTCCTCCAAAAGCGAAAGGAGAGGTAAAGAAACTCTAGATCACTAAATTTATTGAATAGCGATTCCAATATTTGAGTCATTTACTGGTAATTATTTTTAGTGTAAGTTTAGACGACTCAGTAGGCAAATGTGTACTAAACTGATGAAGTATTTTGGTACAAAATCAACAGAGTAGCTCCTTACGGCTCCTTACACCACGATGAAGTCAGCGACAACTTAGAGGCCACAACACAAAATTGGGGTCTAGTTATTGTTGAATCGCTTCTTTGGCTTTTTTTGATGACATATTTGAAGCGAACTCTGGAAGATGCAGCACAGGGGAATGCATCTTCTTAAAATCAATTCATTTTATTACTCTTTCTGGGTACTGACTATTTAGGAAGAATTATCGATCCTCACGACCCTCCTTCGAATAACAATTGAAAAGGAAGTGGAAGACTCCACGTTTATGAAAACTCAAATATTATTGTGAACTGGCTTAATGGGAAATCTTCTTTGCGAAGAATTCAAGCTATTATGGATCAAATTCTAGAAATGAAGACCAGATTACATTATATCTCCTTTACTCATATTTTCCGTGAGCACAACCCTGAGGCACATTCCTTATTCAAATCTAGAGTGCACCTGAAGGTTGGTATGATCGAGATCTATAACGTCAGTGACAGAGTATTAATCGATAACCCTTTCCTTTTTTTTAAGACTACTAGTCTCTATATTGTTCAAGTTCTTGTTACTGTTCTGCTAATTTTAGAAATCTTATATGGACAGTAGTGCTTCAAGAATTTAGTGGAAATCTTGTTCACCACAGATGAAAATGCGTGAAAATGCAAAAAAAAAGGATAATAGCAAACAGTTCAAAACCATTTACATTGAGGAAAATCTTAGCAGGCTGGGCAACGGGAGTTCATGGTCCAGATGGCTTGCTACTGCAGCTACATCGAATGACTTGCCTCATGAATCGAAGCAGTAACCTTTTATTATGACTTCCCTCTTTCTCCACCTGGTCTTATGACTTGCCACCGGACCAACACTGCCTACCCTATAAGACCAGAAACCTTGCCTCATGACTTGCCTATTTTTCTTTGCATGGTTTAAGTTAAGAGGGTCTATTATGTTGGTTGAGTGGAGTTGTTTTTCTCGGTCCTGGTTGTTAATACATATATAATAAACTCTACATGAAAGGGAGAATAATCGGCCATATTATTAAGGGAATAGTTGGCCATATTATATACATATTAACGAGTCGAGTGCCGACTATCCCCCTCAACCGACATCTTCCCTCAACCTATCGTAAAGTCAAGCCCTCTATACATTATAACAAAGAAGGGGTTTTCAAGGAAATTTATTGTGTGACCATGTTTTTATCTCTTTGATTATTCCACTGCTCATGAGTGTTAAGGAATTTTGTGTCTTGGCGGAAGCAAATCTTAGTTTTAGTTTGTAGTTGTTATTTGTTAGTTTCATATTGTTCATTAAAGCAATTGCAAAATTTCATGAAAATTAACAAACAACCATTGTTATGCCTTGTGTTTACACTTTTATTGAATTTTATTGTGTGTATCAATTTTTGAGAATGTCGAACTTATTTCAAATTTTTAATGTCAAACTTAATGTGAACTTTATTGCCAAAATTTTAATGATCAGATTTTATTTGAATTTCAAAGTCAACAAAAGACACGAACATAAACGCGGTGACTTAGGTTATCGACCCTTAGTCTTTTAATTCCTATGGAGAATTTTGAACCGTCGATATCCTTTAATGTTTATATTAAAATGTTGGATGATACAACTGCAACCCCTCTTTTTCGGAGACTTAGGTTATCGACCCTTAGTCTTTTAATTCCTATGGAGAATTTTGAACCGTCGACATCCTTTTATGTTTATATTAAAAGGTTGGATGATACAACTGCAACCCCTCTTTTTTATTAATATAAAAGTATTTATTTCTATGGAAAAAAATAATTTATTATTATTATATTATTTATATCTTTTATTTACATAACACTATTTTAGTAAATTTTTATATACTTGTAAAATTGTATAGTTTTTTTCTTTGTTGTTGGCCTGACCCACAAGGGATTTGAACTTTGAATCTCATGGTTTACATAATACTTCATAACACGGTGATTGCCAAAGGATATGCCCCGTGGTAAAATTATATAGTTAAAAATATAATATTTTTAGTATTTTATTAACATATATTTATGTGAGTGGTATATTTTAAACTTGAACCCCAACCAACATGAACCAGGCGACTTAGTCATACGAAGGAACTTGTTTATGTATTTTAATTTAAATATCAATTGCATCCTATGTTATTTTGCTATATGTATATGCACCCTCATTTACCAAATACAAGAGAAAACTTTGCATATTTGTCTCTAATGATTTGAAATCACATGAATGTACATGCGTATGTGTCATCGAATCTCTTTGATGTCGCTCTTCTTTATTATTTCCTGTTTCCATACTAACTTTCTTCACACCTAAGCATTTCACAAATAGAAATGAGATTTTCATGCCTTCATGTCTCAATTTTTCCATGGTCATTTCATGCCTTCATGTTTCAATCTGTTCTCTCAAGCCTTAGACTTCCTTTTTTTTAAAACTGTACCAAAGCATAGTTTCTACAAAAATCACATTCATAACTTCTAAGCAAATAACATAAAACTGAGCACTATAAATTTAAAAAATTGCAGAAATTGTCATTAAAGCCATATAATATGTAACCTTTCCTATGCATTTTGTATATCTTCGTCTTCATGCAGTACCTTATTTGTGGATGTAGTAGACTCATTATCTAGATTTAGCTTGTCAGAATCTAGGATTGAATGTGGATCATGCTCCACTATGTTTAGCATTTGTGTACATTTAGTCTGCAAAGCAACATATAGCATGATGAACTTGATCCCTTTCTAAATAAAAAAAGAGAATACAAATAAACAAATGAATGAAAAATGTATACAATTGTCTCTAAAATGCAATACCATATCCATGGCATAAAAATTTGGTGATCAAAACAAAATACATCTCAAAAGTAGACAAAGCAAAAGTATGTGAAAACTAACTTATGTAGCAATTTTATTACTCTTAAGTAGAACAAGCTAGTTGTGACTCTTGAGTAATGAAAAAGTAGGTTAATCCAACATTACTCCTACATTTTGTGCAACACAGTTCATCTTGGTAACAAAAATTGGAGATGCTAGCAAAAAATTAAAATCCCGGATGTTTGAATTCAAAGATGTGGTTACCTGGCCTCAAATGCTTTGGATAGTTGCAATCAACAAATTATCTCCAACAATCATTTTGACATTCCTTATGATGGTTTCTTTGCCATTTTTTCCTACCTGAAAATTAAAAACAGGTGGCATGGATCTAACTTTCTGTGAACGTGATTTTGGAAGCTACATCACTACATCAATGACAAGAAAAATCTTAGATAACAAACAAAAAAAGTAGCTACCTTGTACTGAGCATAGAGGTGTTGCAATGTAGTCATATAAGTTGGAGGCAAGGACTTTCTTATGACTAAGAACA
This sequence comes from Pinus taeda, assembly GCA_000404065.3. Lineage (NCBI taxonomy): Eukaryota > Viridiplantae > Streptophyta > Pinopsida > Pinales > Pinaceae > Pinus > Pinus taeda. The sequence goes on along the minus strand of APFE031663940.1, from coordinate 21,853 downwards.
ACCTCGGAAACGACATGCTGGCAGCACTAGGAATTCACATTGATCCATTTGCAGGTTCCTGCATCTTGCATTTTCTTCCTTCAACTGAAGCTGAAGAAGGGTGCTGGAAGCCAATTTAAGAAGTATTAAACCAAAACAAATTGTTGATAGGATAAAACCAAGAACTAATGACTTAATTAACCTACAGGAGACTTATAACCTCCATCGCATTCAATGGCGATTGCCACTGCACTATCGATTACGTCACCTATAGGTTATAATGTAAATCTAACAATCAAGAAATAGAATACCTCTCCCAAAATAATACATTTGATTGCTTATAAAAGTAGAGGTCATCCAAAGTAATATTAGTTAAATTTACCATGTCATAAACAAAACCTCGGCGAGCAACTTCAACATCCTCATAAATTACTACATCACCATAAATTTCCGAAAGAGTGGAATACCTGATTCAAACCAGAATGCTCACAAATTTGCTTAAATAAAACAAAAATCCTAGGTATGGGATTGCGAGAGCAACCTTCACGACTCACTCAAATTACTATCCTTCATTTCTCTACTCAACCAAGAATTGGTAGAGGTCTCGAGTTGGACTCCTGACTGCTACCGAGGTTCTGCTGCTAGATTCATTCATAGTTTCTCCACTCGAGAGATAGTCAACCCTGATTTGTGAGATATTCGATTGACTGTAATTTTTATAATCACTGCAACCAATCGCTTATCGTTCTCTCATAACACCATGTGAAATCTATGCTTCTCCTTGGAATTGTAACTGACTATCAGATTGAATTGTAACTAACTGATACCTATTTTTAATATGATGGCATACACTATTTCAATCGTCTAACACTAAAATAAATGGCCCATTATTGCACACCGGGCATGGGAGGGGAGTTGTTCTAAGAGGGAATGCCTTACGGCGTAATTAACTCAAGGCAACTAAAATTAATAGCTATTAGCTATTCTTTATGCTTTCATTTATATTTTAGCATTAATGTTTTGTATAGAGATTTTTTCTCTCATTTTCATCTTGCAGAGATACCACTAAAACAATTGAAATCGAAATAACCAATTTAAAAAGTCAAACACGTCAAGCATAAGCATCTCTCTACACAGTGAAAGCTTTCCACACAAAGTTCTCTACAAGTGAAAGCTTTCTGTACAGGCTTCAACAATAGTCTAATTGACATGAAATGTTCTATGAACTTTTTAAGGAGGGGTATGCTTTTGGCAACTGCTATAGTCTTAAAGATATTGTTTGCAATAATAATGCAGAGAAGTTGATTGTGCGGATAAATGTGTTTTCTCCTCACTCCCACACAACCATTCACTCATGTTGTGCAATTAAGATTTTAATAATTTGAATATATAGTTTTGTTTATGTTTTCGAAATTAAAAGAAAAAACAATTACATTTTTAGTAATTTGAATATATAGTTTTATTCATGTTTTCGACATTAAAAAAACATCATAAATGAATGATTTTTCACGTCAAGCATAGGCATAATAATGATAAGATATTGTTTGCATTGGTAGTGTAGAGAAGTTGATTGTGCGGAGAAATGTGTTTCTCTGCATCACAACCATTCACTCATTATGCAATTAAGTTTTTAATAATTTGAATATATAGTGTTTTTTTTTTTTTTTTTTTTTTTTTTTTTTTTTTTTAATTAAAACATAAATTAAGTTTTTATATGTAATAAGTGCAGTGCATAGTTTAACTCATTAGTTATTAACTATTAATAAAAAAAAGCTAATAACTATAGTATTATAATAGTTGTCAATGTAAAATAATTATCAAAAGAAAGCATTAATGATGAAGAATTAATAGCTATAATCAAATGCACAATAGTCTATTAATAATCAAGTTGATAATAATTAAATGTAATAACTATTGCAGTGCATAGTTTAAATAATTAATTATTAACAATTAATGATAATAGTTAAATGCTATAGTATTACAAGTTAGTATGTTTCCTTGTAATAACTATAATATTATAAAAATGTAATAGTTTCAGGGAACTATTGTTGTTGTTTAATTATTACAGTTATAGTTCATTTTGCTATTACTATTGTGCTCGTATCATTTATAGCTTCATAATTAACTCCACACAACTAATTAATTAATAATTATTATCTATTCTTTATGCTTTCATTTATAGTTTTATCGTTAATTTCTGCTTTCATTTTCATTGGGCCAAGACACTACTAAAATGTTTGAAATCGAAATAAGCAATTTAAAAAGTCGAATGGCTTAAGAGTATGTGTTAGCATTGAAAAGGGGTGTAGATTTAGCAGTGTGTGGAGCATTGCTTGTGCAAAGCTTTCCGCACATAGAAAGCTCCACAGAAGGAAAACTTTGCAAACTTTGCATAAGAGGTAGTTTGTTGTCACTTCATCAAAAGTAGAAAGCATTAATGTGGAAGAATTAATAGTTATAATTAAATGCACAATAGTCTATTAATAATCGAGTTAATAATAGTTAAATGTAATAGCTATTGCGGAGCTTAACCCATTAATTATTATCTATTGATGAAAGTGTGAACATTTTTGTTTAATAATAATATTTGTGTTTTCATTGTGGGAAAAATAGTCCATGTAAAATAATTATCAAAAGAAGAAAGCATTAATGCGAGAGAATTAATAGTTATAATAAAATGCACAATGGTTTATTGATGGTCAAATTAATAATAGTTAAATGTAATAGATATTAGAGTTTAACTCAATAATTATTATCTATTAATGAATGTGTGAACATTTTTGTTTACTAGTAATATTTGTATTTTCGTTGTGCATAAATGTTGTCCATATAAAATAATTATTAAAAGAAAAAATCCTTAATGTTAGAGAATTAATAGCTATAATTAAATTCACAATAGTCTATTAATAACCATGTTAATAATATTAAATGTAATAACTATTGTAGTGCTAAGTTTAACTTATTAATTATTAACTATTAATAATAAAAAAAGTTAACAACTATACTATTATAAAAGTTGTCCATATAAAATAATTATCAAAAGAAAGCATTAATGACAGAAAAATAATAGTTATAATTAAATGCACAATAGTATATTAATAGTCAAGTTAATACTATTTAAATGTTATAACTATTGCAATGCAGTGTTTAACTCTTATTTACACCGAGGCCGTGACCTCGTAGAGCTGGCCCAAAATTGCGGCATGATTACAAGCAAAACATATTTGTTTGTCGAAGTCCAGTAGAGTATTGCCTTCAGGAACTGTAGAGAGTCTGTTCATGAGTGAGGCAAAAATACCGAAAACCCCATAGTTGTATTTGGAATTGAGAGTTAAGCTAGGCCTATACAACAACCAAAACTTGGAATTGAGAAATAAACCAAAGCTATACGACAACCCATACAGTAAAACTAGACCTGGTGGTTGTGACCAACAACACGACCACCCATAACTGAAAACAAAGGTAACTGTGACCAAAATTGGAAATTGAAGGCTAGCAGAATGCCCCTTTCGAGTGAAAAACTGGCAGTATGAGCTAATACATTTGTAAACATATCTAGGATAGTGATGAGTGAACCTTCTCGAGCTGGCAGAAATCCAAGAACCAGAAAGAACCAACCTGCTTAAGCATCGGGAGAGGGATCAGCGGCTCCTCGGTGATGCAGCATCCATATTTGTAATCATCGTCATCATCAGAGGAGCTCGCCTGAAGCTTCATGCTTTGAGGAGCTTTGCCTTTACCAGAGCCTGAAGCTTTGCTCTGATCGAGGTTTGTCTGGATGGGGCCTGGTTTGTCTTCCGCCGGCCTGTCCAAAGTCGCTCTGATGGAACCAAACCCTTGACCTGAATTGAGCTCGCTTAGCTCGATGGTAACCGTGGCCATAAAGGAAGAAGTGTCATGACTGCAGGGGAAACGTAACTGAGCAGCGTTAGTCATGGAATGGAAGGAGCTCGGTGTAGTTATCTGTAATCCTCTGCCCCTACCCCGGCCACTTCGAGTAGCAGGGTACCTGTCTAAGCGAAGGTCCGGGCCAGAGATTGAAGAGTCTGTCGGGGAGGAGGCGGCCCGGCGCCCAATTTGCCTGCGCGAGCTGCCCCTTTTGCAACTCATACGGTGTTGCAATTTCGGCATAACTGGAGGGGTGGAATGATCCTGGCTTCGTGGAAGACGAAGGAAGCATGGAAGTGAGAAAACTAACTTGGCTTTAGAGCTCAGGGCAACGAGCGGGAGGTGAACTAAAGAGCAGGGGAAACAGAGGATGGTTTGAAGGCAAAGCCAGAAGCTCCGCCAGCAAATCAAAGCCTGCTTTACTTCTGAGAGAGGTCGATAACGAGCCACTGCAACTGTGATGGAGGAGGAGCTAGAGCGGAGAGGATAAACGCGATTATGGCGAGTTGATAGTGCCATGATCAAGAAATTAACCGGCGTAAATGGATGTACCGGCGTCATTAAAGTCTCATTAAGCTGGAGCAGAGGTGGAGTTATGACTAGAGCCACGTGAGGGTGTGTCGCATTGAAGATCAACCACGTGCTCATCCAAACCGCTGGCCACGTGCCTATGTTGCCATCAAACACCCGAATCCGGGAGAGTTTAACTCATTAATTATTAGCTATTAATGAAAATAGTTAATCACTATAATATTATGGGTTAGTACGTGTCCTTGTAATAATCATAGTATTATAAAAATGTAATAGTTTCAGCAAACTATTGCTACTGTTTAATTATTACAGTTATTAATAGTTATAGTTCATTTTGCTATTACTATTGTGTTGCTATCATTTATAGCTTTATAATTAACTTCACATAGCTAAGTAATTAATAGCTATTAGTTATTCTTTATGCTTTCATTAATATTTTTATCATTAATGTTTTGTGAAGAGATTTTTGCTTTCATTTTCATTGTGCGAAGGTACTGCTAAAACGATTCAAATCGAAACAACCAATTTAGAAAGTCAAACACATCAAGCAAAAGCATCTCTTTACATAGTGAAAGATTTCCACACAAAGCTCTCAACATAGTGTAGAGAAATGTATTTTCTCCTCACTCCCTGTAACGCCCCTCCTCCCACATCTGCCCAAGTAACCAACCAACCAGGGTAAACATGTGACGAGAAGTTACTATGATATGTTTCACCTCCCTATGTGTCAGTTAAGGAAGTGGAATCGATGAAAACCCACAACACAGACCTTCTACACCTACTATAGGACTTGCAGAATGCATCCCAGTGATTCCCTTGACTAGACCCTGGGTCCCACTGAGATTTTATACTACTAAACCCCTGGACACTTCCTTGATATGGATAAGGGTGCGTCTCGAAACCTCTGGACGCATGCACAACATGGGTATGCATACGTCTGGGGAATTTTCTCCCCAGACCTGTGCCTCTGACTCTGGTATTTGTGCCACTTTTCAAGCCTAGAATCCAAGTCACTGACCAGAAACCTCAATAGCTTTCATAATCCATAAATGACATGACCACAAGAATTATAAATGAAAAGCTGACTCTAGGACTAGGCCTGACCATCCCCAACCAGGACTGACATTCTGTCAAACACTTGGCATCAATACAATCTATAGGAAATGAACACAAGACAAAGCATAAATGATTGATAAGTAATATGAGATTTGACAAGATGGATCACCATCCTCTTCCCTAAACTGTTTTGACAGTAATTAGGTCTTGCATCCATTATCCTTTCAGTTACAAGTAAATACATGAAATGACCATAACAATAACTAATCATATAAGCATGCTTATAACTAGCATTTAACAATGTAAATAACAATGAGATAACAACGATTAAATCCACATATTAATAAGTACAAAAGCAAGAGAACTTGGATTTTATTAAACATAGGCAAAGCCGACTAGGCCTGGGATCCACGTACCACTCGATCGTAGACATGGCTGAACCAAATCTTTCTTTCATCCAGTCACCCCTGTGCCATATTCCAAGCATGAATGTGGGATCTCATCAATAAACCAATATTCCAAAAACAACCAAGGGAATACAAAGTTTAAACCACCTCCATCCTCACCAAACTGCAATCTCACCAAAATAGGCACCGAGATCATAAAACCAAACCAAGCTTGGAATTCCTTTGGACTCTATCACTATCCTTGAGGAATTTTCCATCTCCTTGTCTCTCAGGCTTTATCGCAATCCACAACGGATCACTAGGCCCTAAACTGAGACACCAGTCTCTTAAGATTTACCACAATCCACATCGGATCACTAGGTCCTAAACCCAGACTCCACCCTCAGGATTTACTATGTATCCCACCAAAATCAGTCAAGGTATTCCTAGGCCTTTGGGAATTTCCTGAGACCACCTTCACCCCAGATTCCGAAACCATCCGACAACTCAAAAGCTCAAAACTGAGAAAACAATTCCATCACACCATGGTTATCTAGAAAAAGGCAAGGCAAGGTTGAAAACCACTGTCATAACCCGACAAAACCATGCCATCGACAACAAGAGAACCATATACCAACATGCAAAGCCATGCATGTCAAAACCAGCTAGGAAATCACACATGCAATATGTTACCTGCAAGTATTCCTGCTGAAGCTGCTTGACCTTTCTCTTCGTTGCTTGATTTTCCCTTTCCTTTCCTTTCCTTGTCCTTCCTTTGCTTGATTTCCCTTTCCTTGCTCCAAAGCTAGAACGATCCAAGAAAACTCTAAGTGCTAAGAGAGAGAGAGAGAGCTCCGAATCTAAACTGAAAAAAGGAAGAAGCTACAAACTGATCCTCATAAGCCTTTTTTTATCAATGACGCCTCTAATTTCTTCATTTTCCATTATTTTCCTTCACTTTCCTCCTCACATACAACCTGTGACCTTTCACCTTCCTTTTCTCCTATTTTTGTTTATTTTCATAAATAAATGTGCCTTAAGTGTCCCTTAACCGTGGTCTTATTTTCATAAATAAATAAGTGTCCCTTAATTGTGGTCTTAGTTTTCCTTTATTAACTTTTATTACATGAACTTTTAACCAGGGGTTGTTATAGACCCCTCCCACTTGGGGAACATCTTCCTTGGTGTTAAACCACATCAAGACCTTTGCAGAACCGTTGAAAAGAAAACGTACTTCCCATGGAGCTTTATAGCTTAGCTTGTGCAATATTTGCAATGAATGACCTGCTCAAAACCAAAACATCATGACAACCTGACAAGATAACAACCATACTGCTTATTGGAGCTTATAACTTAGCTCATGGTGGTATTTACATCCATATACATATCTACATATACCAAAACATTAGCAAAACACATGCCAAACATATACCAAACATCATACCAAAACTGCTTTGCCTCCACCGAAAAACAAAGAAGGATACACGACCCGCTTTTGATTCGCTATCTCCCATGTTGCTTCTTCGGGCCCAAAGTTCTTCCATTGCACTTTGACTTGCTTTATGGCTTTGTTCCTGAGCATGAGTTGCTTCCGTTGCAATATACACTGAGGCTCCGCTTGGAATTCTCCTTCTTGCTCCACCTACAATACATACCAATCAATAACATATCAACATCCTTTATATACCTCTTAAGCAATGAAACATAGAAAACATCATGGAATTTCACTGTTGGAGGCAGTGCAAGTCGATAGGCCATTGGTCCAATCCTCTCAAGGATCTCAAAAGGCCTGCAATAACATGGTGCCAACTTGGCACATGATCTAGTCCCCAAAGATCTCTTCTTGGGCTTGATGCGTAGATACACATGCTCCCCAACCTGAAACTCCTTGAATGCCCTATGCTAGTCCGCATAACTCTTCTGTCTATCCCGTGTTGCCTTTAAAATATTCTTTATAACTTGCATTTCCTGTTCCATGTCTGCCAACATATTATGTCCAATAAGTATCCTGTTCACTGGATCACTCGAGTTGATGGGAGTATTACAACTCCGTCCATATAGTGCCTCGAAAGGACTCATCCCCAATGGCTCCTGGTAATTTTTGTTTGTATGCAAACTTAACCAATGGAAGATACTCCTCCCATCTTCTCTGTTGGCACATCATGTACATCCTCAACATATCCTCCAAGATCTTGTTGACCCTCTCTGTCTGTCTATCTATCTACGGATGATAGGTTGTACTGAAGGCCAAATCTGTTCCCCAAAACTGCAAATAGCTCCTTCCAAAACTAGGAAGTTAACTTCGCATCTCTGTTTGACACAATCTTCTTCGAAAGACCATGTAATCTCACAATCTCCTTGATGAAAAACTTGTGCCACCTCACTAATTGAATATGTAGTCTTCATTGGAATAAAGTGAGCTATCTTGCTCAACCTGTCGACCATGACCATAATAGAATCATGTTGTCTCACTATCCTCAGAATACTTGTAATGAAATCCACGGAAATTACCTCCCATTTCCATCCCGGAATCAGAATAGGCTGTAGCAGTCCACCTAGATGCTTACACTCTGCTTCACCTGCTGACAATCCAAGCACCTAGCCATAAACTCTGCTACATCTCTCCTCAAATTCATCCAATAATAGAATTTATTCACTGTTATCAATGTCTTTTGATAACTTGGGTGACCTAAATATGGTTTCACATGGAACTCCCTTAGATAAGATTCTTGAGTTCATTGCAATCTGGCACATAGATCCTATCCCTGAATCTCACCAAACCATTTGCCATGAGATGGTAGTCTACATCTTGATCACCTGCACCTGTACTTGTACATATACCTGTACCTGTACTCTGCTGTAACATGTGCATGATATCCATATACCTGTCATCCCGCTGTCATGCCTGCAAGATCCTATCCTAGAACTATGCCCCATAAGAGCTCATAGCTTCTATATGATTCACCTATACGTTCCTGCTAATAGCATCTGCAACCCGACTCTCCTTTCCCTTAATGTATTTGATCTCAAAGTCAAACTCACTAAGGGTAGCCAACCATCTAGCTTGCCTGACATTTAGATTTGGCTGGTCAAACAAGTATCTCAACCCACTGTGATTTCTCATCAATAAAAATATCTTGCCAAGAAGATAATGGCTCCACATCTTTAAGGCATGAATTATAATTTCTAACTCAAGATCATGAGTCATGTAGTTCTACTCGTGCTCATTCAACTTCTTGGACTTGTAGGACACCACCTGTCCCTCTTGCACAAGGACTCCACCAAGTCCTCTTTTACATGCATATGTACACACTTCAAACTCTTTATCTGGATCTAAAATCTTAAGGACTTGAACATTGGTCAACAATTGCTTCAGTTGCTCAAAACTAGCTGCACATTCTTTTGTCCATTCAAACTTCTTACCTTTCCTCTGCAAGGATGTCATAGGATATGCAATGCGTGAGAAGTTCCTGATGAACCTCCTTTAGTAACCTACCAATCCCATGAATTATCTCACCTCATCCACATTCTTAGGAGATGCCCACTCCATTATGGCCCTTACCTTTTCTGGATCTACTACTATGCCTTCCTTGGAAACAACATGTCCCAAGTAATGTACCTTTGCCTGAAAGAAGTTGCACTTGCTAATCTTGGCATACAACTGATGCTCTCTTAGAAATCTCAACACTACTGCTAAATGATTGACAAGATCTTCTTCATTCTTGGAGTATATCAAGATGTCATCAATGAATACAATAACAAATTTGTCCAGATAAGGACACAACACATTATTCATCAAACACATAAATGTAGCTGGGGCATTAGTCAAACCGAATGGAACTCCAACAAACTAATAATGGCCATACTTAGTCCTGAAGGTAGTCTTGTAGATATCCTCTTCCTTGATGCGTACTTGATGGTATCCTTTTTTTGCTAAAGCAAGAGTCGTGCCTTCTATTCCTTATAAACAAAGTTACAAATTACATATAATACAACTGCCCAATGAGACCTAAGGGAAAAAAGATCAACAATCTACTCAGGGCTTGGGCACCCAGCCAAACAGACCAAGAATCCACAAACTTAACTGCGAGACCTCCAAAAAACAAGCTAAAACCTAAACTGTCCTCGTAGTTTGGAAAGTTCTTATTAGAAGAGACGCATATCAGGACCGAAATAGGTATATTCTCAGATTCCCAAAACGAATCCAATGAAAAATAGAATTCATACTAAACTGATTTTGGGTCCACATGGTGGAATAAACCTCCCGCATGTAATCTGCCCGAATGCCACCGACACCAACATCACTGCTCAACATGTCCAGTAGATAACAGTGAATCTTGACTGGAAATTCGGAAGACCCAAAATTGTAATCCGCCTTCAAAAGCCTGCGAGATCTTCTGCCAAACAGACCCTGGGTGGGTTCCTTTGATCTGAGTCGTCCATTCCGTCACCTGAACCAACGGTTAGGGAGGATTTCGCACCACAGAGATGACCGAAGATTAACAGGCAGCCCCTCCAAGCTGCAGAAAAAATCATGGCCGTTGATCCACCCAGAAAGATCCAACGGTAAAGAAAAATAATCACATCGCACAATTTAACCAAACATTAGTGTGCGATGGAGGGCATTTGTCCACACCTTCCCTCTGCCACGTGTACGAAGATGTATGGAATCGCAACCAAATCGCTAAAACCGTATTCCATTTACGAGCAGTGCGATCCTCCCAATACCGCCAAGAACGTGGTTTTCCTCTCCAAGGCCTAAAACTGTGAAGCTTCTAGTAGCCGGTCAAACAATGATTCCTACCTCGTCTGCTCGAATTTCTTTCTTGAACTTGAATCCAAGAGAATAAGAGAGGCTCACATGTTACTAAGAAACTATGGTATCTACTGCAGTCCCCCTAATGTATAGTGAGGACCATCTCGCTGACTTTGGGGTGATTCGCGACCCTCCATGCTAGAGACTTATGACACATACTAAGACCGAAAGGTTAAGAGCTTGCTTCCATGGCTTTGAGCCTGAACAATTTCATATCTTCTACCTCTTGCTCAGAGCAAAGAGTTCTCAATCTGCTTTGTTGCAACTCCTACCATTCCATCGAAACCGTGACCTCTGTACTGTTGACCCCCTGGTTGGCAAGAAGATCCGCCAGCTTGTTGGCATTTCTGCGAACATGATGGAAGCTGACAGTGCGCAGGTTTTGAAGGTGACCTTGAATTTTCTGGAAAACCCTGATTAATTTCCAGTGTTTGAAGACTTTCTATGGCACTGTCCCACTAATTATTCTTTTCACTGAGTTAATTACTAATTCAGAGTTCGCTTCTACTATTACATTGCAGCAATTATCCTGACTTAAAAAATCCAGGCATTGTTCCAAAGCCATTAATTCAGCCATGTTATTGGTGGTTGTTCCTAGGTGACAATGGAAGAAGAAGATAATATTTCCCTTGGCATCCCTAAGGACTCCTTCGAACCCGTTAGTTCCCGGGATTCCTTTTGACGCTCCATCAATATTGTATTTTAGAAATCCTTTTGGGGGAGGCTGCCAGAAGTCCTTCTCCATATCCCTATATGTAACCTTCCTAATAAGACCTTGAGGAGTAAGACCCTGCAGCCCTAGCTGTCTGAGAAATTTTCCATCCAAATTTGAGGGAGGCTTATTAGGGTGGTTGCGAACAATGGTGCCCACTATTTCCTTAAGTTGTTTCAAGATTGTCCCAAATAGGCGATAAGGGGGATTTATTTCTCACTTGAAAGTTCTTTTGTTCCTTTCCTTCCAAACATTCCATATGATGAAGCTTGGTGTAAGGGCCCAGGCTGAATTGAGAATCTCATAGTCCAAGCAATTTCCTCTCCAACTATTGAAGGTATTGATAATGCTTCCTCTGTCCCTGTCTGATTGTTGAAAGATTTTGGCAAATATGTCCCATAACCAGGAGGTGAAAATGCAATTGTTGAGAAGATGCTCCATTGTTTCTTCATGTTCCCCACAGAGTAGGCATCTAGAGGGCCCCAGAACACCCCTTTTCCTAATGTTGTCCCAAGTCAGGATTTTTCTATGGTATATCAACCACATAAAGAGTTTAATTTTCATCCATCCCTGGTGCCTCCAAAATTTCTGCCAGATTTTGTCTGGACCCTTGGGATCCAGCCCAAGTAGGATGTCTTTAGCTTCTTTAAGATTAAAGGTGCCCTCTTTATTGTTACCCCATCTTAGTTGGTATTGTCCTTCTGAAATTAAGATCGTTCTTTGTGCCACTATTTTCCTTAGCTCCTCTACTTTTGTTTTCAAGGGGTTGTTGTTTAAACAATCAATGTTCTTCCAGATTCTCCATTTCTCCATCTGCTGGGTGCTCTCCCAGAAGTCCCTTACTTTAGTTAATCCCTGTGAATCTGTCTCATGCTTAAGGTTAAGGAAGTCTCCTTTTAGAAGTATTGGTTCCTGTTGCCACTTATCTTCCCAAAAAAGAGCTAGATTCCCTTCTCTGATTTCCCAGAAACTATTGTCTTGAACTAATATTCTGTTCTCTCATGCTTTGTTCCAGATATATGAGCCCTTAATGTTTCCTGACATTCTTATGAGATCACTAGTTTGCTAGGATCTTGCATATTTTTCTTTCTAGATCTTTGCCCATTGGGTCTCTGGATTCCGAACCCAACACCACCATAGTTTGGCCCCTAAAACTTTGCTGAGTATTTCCTGATCATCCAAGCCCAGCCCACCATGGTTTTTGGGTTTGCAAATTTTTTCCCAAGACACTAAGGCACATTTCTTCTTCATCTCCTCCTTACCCCAAAGGAAGTTTCTTTGTATATTTCTGAAATGATGCAAGACTCCTTTAGGAGCTGGGAGAGCAGATAACATAAAAATAGGGATGGCTTGCATAACCGCTTTCGTCAGAACCAACCTACTAGCAAGATTTAAAGTTCTGAAGGTCCATTTACTGATTTTATCCTGCAACTTATTAATCAATGGTTCCCAAATGCTTTTAAGCAATGGTCTAGCCATTAGAGGGGCTCCCAAATATTTTGAGGGAAGGGAATCCATTTGAAAAACAAGAATTTTGGAAATATTCCTTTGAATCGCAATATTGGTATTAAAGAAAAATATTTTTGATTTGGAGAGATTAACTTCCATACTTGTGGAAATGGCAAAGACTATCAGGATCTGTTTATATTCTGAAGCTTCTTTGACTGTGGGGACTCCCTATAGCATTGTATCATCTACAAATTGTTGATGAGTAAGAGCTTGAACATTCTCTGATAGTTGAAGGCCTTTAATCTTGCCTGTTTCCTTAGCATGCTTGATAGGCCTACCAAGCGCTTCCATCATGAGAATGAAAAGAAGTGGAGAGAGTGGATCTCCCTGTTTGAGGCCTTTGGAAGGACTGAAAATCTCAGAGCGAGAGCCATTCACCAAAATAGAGGAGCTGGAAGAAGTAACTAAGGCCATCACCCACCTGACCCAATTGTGATCAAAACCAAAAGCAATAAGTACCTTCTTTATATAGGTCCAGTTCACCTTGTCATAAGCTTTGGCTATGTCTAATTGCATGATCATTCCAGCCTGTCTTTTGCTGCTTAACGAATGAACCACCTCTTGGGCTTGGATGTTGTCGTCTAAAATTTGTCTTCCTTCCACATAACCGGATTGTTCCTCTGAAATTAGGGTAGGAAGCAGAGGTTTAAGTCTATTAGCCACTACTTTGGAAATTATCTTGTAAACCACATTGCAAAGAGCTATGGGCCTAAACTTATCTGGTGTTTGAGCCATGTCCTGCTTTGGGATACAGAGATAAAGGAGGTGTTGAGCCCCTTCAAAATAGTTCTGTTTAACCTGGAATCCTCCACTACGTCCAAGATATCTTGTTTGACAATATTCCAACATGCTTTGAAAAAATCCACATTAAAACCATCCGGGCCTGGTGCTTTTCCATTCTGCATTTCTTTGAGGACCTCATCTAGCTCCTTTTCATAAACTGGTCTATTCAGATTGAAGTTGTCTTCTCTGGATACCAACTTTGGTATGTTTCTGGTAATCATACTGATGGACTGTTCTCTATCTGAATTATTTTCCTGAGTAATGCTTCAGAAGTGCTGAACTAACACAGCTTCAATATTCTCATGGGAGGTAAGAAGATTTCCTTCTTCATTCTTAATTGAAGATATTTTGTTGTGCGTTCTATTCACCATGGTTGACTTGTGAAAAAACTTTGTATTACGCTCACCTTCTTTTAGCCATTGAATCCTAGACTTTTGTCTCCAAAAAATTTCCTCTTGTTTACACAGATTATCCCATTCTTGGTGGTATTTATCCACTTGGTTACTTTTGACTTTATCAAATCCATCCTTGATCAGAGCTTGGTTGAGCATCTTCATTTTATTTTCAACCGCTTTTTTCTCCACAAAAATATTGCCAAAATCATTTCTGTTCCAATCCTTTAGTCTAAGTTTAATATGCTTTAATCTTCTATGAAGAAGAAACATTCTTGATCCCTGTATCTATAAATTTTCTGACCACCATTCTTTAATGCTATGGAGGAATTATGGGTGGGAAAGCCAGATATTTTCAAATCTGAAAGGTCTGTTTCTGAGGATGCCCATACCTTTGATCTCCAGTTGAACCGGCCAGTGATCTGATCCTCCAAAAGGGGAGAACTTCCGCTATTACTCCCATATTAGTTAGCATTAGGTCCTCTGAGATCATGAATCTGTCTAACTTTGAGGCAACCTGAGACTCTCCTCCTCTTTTATTATTCCAAGTAAAAAGGCCAGTATTCATTTCAGCATCTACCAGGTCCATATTATTTATAAAAGTTTGAAACTCTAAAGAGTCTTTACTTAGTGTTCTGATTCCTCCTTTTTTCTCCGAAAGAGATTTGATCATGTTGAAATCCCCTCCCATGATCCAATTTTTTCCTGCATGTCTGTCCCTGAGATCTACTAGTGAGTCTAGAAACTTGATTTTGTCATCAATTCTTTGAGGGCCGTAAACATTTGTGACCAGATAGGTGAACCTGTCTCCTACAGGTTGAATGACAACTGATAGATAGTTCCTTGTAGCCTCATCATATATTATACTAATTTTTCGAGGGTTCTGAAGAGTGAGAATTCCCCCTGCTGTATCCTCTGCTTTAACTTCTAGAAACTCAAATCTGCTGAGCCATTTACTATGGATTTGTCTTAATTTTTGAATGGAACATTTCGTTTCTTGTATAAAGATTATGTCCAACATTCTTGTTGCATCCTGTTACTAAGGATTCTTTGCTTTCGTTTACTCTCTAACCCTCTTATATTCCAAGATATGAACTTCATAATTAAAGATTTGTAAAGGAGTAACTGGCTAGATCTTTCATCTTACCTGAGTCTATCATTAGCTTGCCACACTCCATCAAGAGTTCCTTCTATTTTTTCCTACCTCTTTTCTTGCATGGGTTTCTTGTTGCTAGTCCCAGAGTTGTTTTCATTGGCTTCACCCCTCCGTTATCCTGCTTATCTATATTTTTTCCTTTCTCCAACGCATTGGCCTGTGTTTTCCATAAAAACAACTGTTGTATTCTGTTGAACTCTTCATGAGGTACCAAATCCATTCCTCCTGTAGTTCCCTTAATCAGGAACCCTTCTAGATCTAGGTTTTCTTTATCAAGGATTTCCTATAGCTCATGGTCCTCCAGGTCCATTTCACTCTAGGTCATTTCCTGATCCATCTCAAGTTTGTTTCACTCATCGTGGTTTCTTTCTGATAATCAGTATCCTGGGTTTGGTCACGTTTTTCTTCTTCTTTCTTCTCCCCAGGGTTTACTTCCATTGCTTGATCTTCCTTTGTGATCTCTTCGTCTTTCTCAAGAACTTGGAACTTATTTTGACTGGCTTTTAGCCCTTCATCTTGGTGATGCTTTGATCCTTTCTTGCCCCCTTTTCCTCGATTCACTACTTTATGGAAGTTATCCATTTTCTTCACTGTGTTAGCCTTGCCGTTATTTACCACTTTACCGAGTGGAAAATCTCTAAATAGATGCCCATGTTCATGACATCTACGACATCTGAATGGAATACATAGTCTATTGTTTGCACCCATTCTTCATCAAAAACTTCCAGGATCACCTCATCTGGTAGAGCTCCTGACAGATCCATTTCCACACATATCCTGGCAAAGGAAGTGTATTTCCCTCTTCTTGTGGCTTCAGAAGCTTTGACAAAACGACCTAATTTATTGCCTATGGATGTTAATGATTCATTTTGCTAGTAATCAAGGAGTAAAGAATAGAGTCTTACCCACATTGATACCGAAGTAAAAGTCTTCCATTTCGGTACAAAATTCATCATCCATGGTCTCATGTAGAGTCCAGCTGTTGCATAGAAGTAGGGTCCTCCTTCGAATATTCTGTCCTTGTCTTCAATATTCGTGAATACCACAGTGAAGAATCCCTTTGACCCAAGATGAAGGTCAATGCTCCCTTTAGGTTTCCAGTGATATTTGATCCATGTCTATAGTGATTTTTTAGTGGGCCATAGTCCCATGAACTTACAGATAATAGCATATGTCATCATGTGATCCTTGTATGCCTGTAGAGAAGGGTCGTTTAAAATAACTTTGCGTGTGTGTTGAGCCTCAAACCTGCACCTTCCTATACACCCTCTCAACCTTCTTTTTCCACTTACTTCATCCACCCAGTTGTTAAATCATTGTATTATAGTCTAAAAAGAACTTTTTATATGGTTTTTTGACTATGCTTATGACTGTTGTTTGGTTTAGTTTTTTGTTCATGCAGCTGCGGAAACTTGTCAGTTTCCGCAGCCAGCACAGATTTCCACAGCCAGCACAAGATTCCGCAGCTATTTTGTTAAAAGCTGTGCTACAGGTGTCCTATGAATAAATGAGCTACATGGGCAAGCTCTAGGTGACGGATACACGGAACGTGTCCCTTCAAATAAGCCAAATCATCCATAGAAGGTCACGGTCAACGAAGGTCAAAGACAAAGCCAACCAAGGAGTTCAGCGGTGGCACGTCTCTGTTTTGAGCACGTGAATGTTACGTGGCACAGTCCTCAGCTCACAAAGACACCGACACACCTGGAGATCATTCCCGTAACCTGAATCCAACAGCTACCACTCCGGAGATTTAATAGACATGATGACAGTTACGCTAGATCTCGGCTGAAGGGATCTACGTGTCTTTGGAAACACAGTCAATAGCGTAGGAGTTAGTTAGTTAGTTTTAGCATTTTGCCATTATAAATAACGCATCGATGAATGCTGTAAAGGAGCTTTTTGGGATATGTGAATTCTGAACTGATGTGTTATCACCCCACTGTTTATATATGTTGCTGTTTTAATATATGAGAAGACTTTTCTGAGTTTATTCGTGTGACTACTCATTGACTGGCTGAAGTGGCAGAGGGCCCCTGCACGCTGAAGCCTTGTAAAGTTTCCATTTGGTTTTATTATGTTTTTGTTTTTATAATCATTAGCTTGTACATAACACACTGTTTGATGTTTCTTAACTCACTGCAGTTTATATTTTCACCTCTGTTTTCTTATAGCTGCCAACTGATCAATGATTTTTTGCAGGTTTTCTTAGGCAGCCCGGGCAAATTTTCATCTTTTTGATAACTATTGACATATGAGATCATCTTGTCCTTCCTACTAACTTTCATTTTCTGAAGTTTAATTTCAGCACTGCCTTTTCCAAGTTGTGATTTGCTTACTTATTTTTCTGTTATTTAGATATCATACTGCTCACCAGTTTATGGTTTCTTTCTATAGTCAAGTGACTCTATTAGCAAGAAATCAGAATATTACTAACTGTAGTGTGATTTAGTTATCATATTGCTTAAACTTATTCATGATTGCTTCCCACAAGGTAGATTGAGCTGAAGGGTAAAGGATCAGAAGAGTTGAAATAGTGTGATTAGTTTCCTTTCTGCAATTTAATTTCTTGCAATTTAGTTATCGTATTGCTTAAACTTATTCATGGTTGCTTCCCACAAGTTAGATTGAGCTGAAGGGTAAAGGACCAGAAGAGTTCAAGTAGTGTGACTAGTTTCTTTTATGCAATTTAATTTCTTGTCATTTAGATATCATATTGCTTGACTTGTTCATGATTGCTTCCCACAGGGTAGATTGAGCTGAAGGGTAAAGGATCTGAAGATTTTAAGTAGTGTGGATTAGTTGCTTTGATTTTAGTTTGAGTTGCTTTTAATTTTTACTTTCTTTTCATTCAGCAGCAAGGATACTGGGCCATTGTTATTAGTTCACTGTTTGATGCATTTACTTCCTCTTAAGAATTGATTTCAATTTAGTTGTTTTAAAGCTTTCTTTTTGAGCACTTTCAAGTTTGAAAAAATCACTGTAGAAACCATCACCATCTATACTCCATACTTTACTTTCATCCTCGCCATCACACATTAGGGAAAGATAAATCCAAAAACAAACTAAAAACTCAAAAACGACAAAAGACTAAGGAAATGGTTATCTAGTACATATAGTACACTTCACTTCGTCAGTTTACGAACCCCGGATTGACATTTTAATTAACAATTTAGATCACACTAAATTGACCAAACATTTTGGCGCCGTTGCCGGGGAAGTGAAATTAGGTAGCCAATTTCTAAAAAAATAAAAACAAGAAAATTTCAAGGAAGGAAAATTGATAACCTCTCAAAGAATGCTCTCCTCTTGCACTTAGTGTGATCTGGAGGATCAGAAAAGAAAAAGTTATTGGTTTAATAGTTTATTGAGTATGCTCTCTTCTTGCACCTAGAGCGACCTGGAAGATCAGAAAGAGAATTATTAGCCTGACTTGAAGAAAAATAAAAAATGACATGCATAAAGCAAGAGATTCTAGGGGAAGGTTTTTAGCTAGAGCCAAGAGTTCGATTTTTACAACTCCATCTACTTCAAGGAATAGACAAGAGACACCTCCATCATCTCCAACTTACACTCCTAGCCCTAGGATTCCTGGAATTCAAGAGGCAGTAGTTGACTCTCCCACACCATCCATCGAATCTGAATTAGGAAGAGATCCTTTCCTTCCTTCTACAGGGAGACAAATTGTAATTGAAGAAGTAGAATCACCTGAGGAAGAAGAGGGAGAAATTGCTCCTCATTCACCCTTAGTAGAGGAACCAGAGGACTTTGAAGTCTTCGGGGAAACTAACATGACAGAAGAAGGAGCAACGGATTTGGTAGAGGTAGAGGTAGAGGAGGAGGAGGAAATAATGGAGGAGGTAGAGGTAACACTGGGGGAAATAGGGATGGAGATAACTCATTCGGATTTCCTATAGTCGATGAGGACTCCCGAGCCACAATGAAAACAATCTCACCATCTGTCCTCCCAAACTTTCATGGGTTAAGAAATGAGGACCCTGAAACATTTCTATTTGAGTTTGAGGTCGTGTGCCAAACTTATGATTATCTGGAAGACTCTCAAAAACTCAAACTGTTTCCTTCAACATTGAAAGGAGCAGCCTTGAAATGGTTCATGGGATTACTCACTCAATCCATTAGGACTTGGAATGATATAAAACAAACATTTTTGGATAGGTACCTAGACTATTGTATGCCCACCAATCACAAGGATGAGGTATTCAAGATGGTGCAAAAAGAAGATGAAAATTTGAAGGATTTACTTGAAAGATTTCAATATAACTGAAAAGAGAAAAAATGAGTAACCTAGATGAGGAAACTTTGAAAGCCCTTCTATTAAAAGCTATTAGAGATGAATGGATAGATATTTTGAACATGATGGGAAAAGGAGACATATCTCAACTTCCACTTCATGATATAGCAGAGCTATGTGTTCATCTCTCACGGGGGAAATCTAAAACTCAAAAGGGCCTAGAGATCCTTCTCTCCTCAGAGCAAACAAATCTGCAACTGGATCAGTAAGTAGGGCTGAGATAGGCAATATGCTTGATGAATTCAAAACTGATATCTTAGAAAGTCTTAGTGAGCAACTAGACACTCTTAAGATCCATAATAAACAACAAGCAGAAGCTGAAGCTTTAGCTATCTTTTGCCCAAAGTGTAGAAAGAAACATGCTCTAAGGGAATGCCCCTTGGATGCAAAGGTTGTAGAAACATGTGTGATCTGCTCAGAGAATCATGAAACCAAGGATTGTCCTTCAATCCCTGGTCTCAAAGCTATCTTTCAGGAAGATCCAAGTACCATTGAGTCTCTCTGTTTTGTTGAAAGGAGACCTCGGCAGGGGCAACAAAATCAAGGGTTTAACAACCCTATGAATTTTCAACCGCCACCAAATTGGAATCCTTGGCAACAACCTTGGTCCCAACCTCAAAATCCTTTTCAAGCATGGATGCAAGGTATGCAGAATCCTTATGGGAGATTTGCTCAATTTCACCAATATCCTCCATCTTTTCAAAATCAGCAAGTTCCACAATTTCCAAATCAAAATCCACAATTATCATTGCCATTTCCACAACAATAACAATCCTCTCAACAGAATTCAAATTCTCAACTCTTGCTTCAACAAAAGTCAAATCAACTTCCTTCTCAGCCATTGCCGAACCCCAATAATAAAAACCCTCAAAATGCTTTTATGATGGAAGGTCTACAATTTCAATTTCCTACCTATATGATTGCTCCTCTTAATGATGTACAACTCAGATCAGGTAGAGTTCTGGATAAACCTTCTATAGATGTTCAAAAACAAAGCATTTCTAAGGAAGATTCTCTTGTAGCCAATAAGGGTCCTGAAGCATCTCTTCAAAACCCAAACACTCAAAAAGGAAAAGAAAAAGAGTTAACCCCCACAACTCCTATAGTTGAGCAACCTGCATCTTCATCCACACCTCCTTTTCCTGAAATGTTACAAATTGACAAAGGAGTGGAAAAACAAATCTTGTTGCCCGACTATGCCTTTCTAGATGAATTGAAGAATGTCTACATCAAGATTCCCTTGTTACAAGCCATTACCGAAATTCCTATTCTAGCAAAGACAATAAAGTAGTTAAGTCTGAAAAGACCAGGAAGGAAACCAAGGAATACCAGAAAAATCCACCTGGTAGGAAAAATTGCAGATATCATGATGGGAAAAGTTACCATGCAGAAGTATGTAGACCCTGGTAGTCCAATTGTTAAAACAACTATCAATGGGTAGAAATTCCAAACACTTTGATTGATTTAGGGGCTGCTATCAACATTATGAGTAGGCAGACTATGGAACAGCTAAAACTTCCTAATCTTCTTTTTACACCTACTTTATTGCAACTTGCAGATCGCTCAA
Organism: Pinus taeda; assembly: GCA_000404065.3. Taxonomy (NCBI): domain Eukaryota; kingdom Viridiplantae; phylum Streptophyta; class Pinopsida; order Pinales; family Pinaceae; genus Pinus; species Pinus taeda. Next base: position 766 of record APFE031663940.1, on the reverse strand, counting down.
TTATTAAACCAGATGGTGTATTAGAAGACGTTTCAGTATCCTTAGACTCTTGGGAATATCCAGTAGATTTCATGATTTTAACTTCCAAGAGTAATTTAGGAGGACATCCTCTCATTTTAGGAAGACCTTGGCTAGCCACAGCTGATGCTTTTATCAATTGTAGGTCTGGGGATATGTATATTTCTGATGGTAATTCGAAAAAGAAGTTCAATCTATATCCTCCAGCAAAAGCAATTACAGAAATAGGAGATAATGAGTGGATTGATGATGAAGATACTATACAACCTGTCTTTACCATTTCTGAGATCAGTGAAGATAGTCAAATTCTAAACACATTAGAAAACTTTGAAACATCTTCAACATATGACCACACACAATTTCAGTTGGATTCTGACATTGAGTATCTATCATCTAGATAAATGTCCCTTTTCTCTATGGAAGAGTTTGGTAGTTCCGCCATTGAGATCTTTCCAGGAAAAACATTGAATATCAACAAAAAATTGGAAAAATCACAACAGGAAGAGCTAACCAAAATCTTGCAAAAACATTCTACTGCATTTGCATGGGAGTATACCGATATGAAAGGTATTGACCCTAAGACTTGCATTGATCACATCTACATTGAGGAAAACAGTAGACCAATCAGTCAACCTCAAGGAAGGATGAATCCAAACCTTAGGGAGATAGTGAAAGAAGAGCTCCAAAAGTTACTTAATGTAAACTTCATTTATCCAATTTCAGATAGCCAATGGGTTTCTCCTTTGGT
>APFE031663929.1:0-10962 GCA_000404065.3 Pinus taeda | reverse complement strand
TTGCCCCCTTGAAGAGGCTGAATTCTAAGGCGTTGATCTATCTTTTCTATCTTTTCTTGAGCTGGTTTCATAACAGTAAATAGAATAAATAAAAAAGTAAAATCAGTTTACAATAAGACTTCCATAATAATTTTGTTTCAAACTCTCATGAATAATTCTTCAAATCATTGTTCAATACTCATTTGGAAGGATTTTATGGCAAAATGTAATAAGTAATATCTTGAAAACTACTTTTTAAATTTATTATCAATTTGAATCACAAATGAAAAAGACAATTTAAAAATAAACACTAGATCTTAAGAGAAATTATGAGGATAGAGTTATTACAGCTTATATTTGAGGTGTCTAATGGAAACATTTTTACTTAATATTCATAAGGAAGATATCCCTTACAATCTAGTTTCAAAATAAATTTGAATCACCTCAATCTGGTATCATATGAAAAAGTTATTCTTGAAATACTAATTGCTTCTTGAAAAATCTGCATGGTGACAATTTTAGGTGTTGACTGTTCATTGGCATATTTTACATATCAAATCATCTTATTTTTAAAACATGTTTATATGGGAGATATATATTAAAGTATAGATCATTAAAAAAATTGAATCATCCCATTTGGAGGTCAAGTGAAAAATGTATGCCACATTTAGTGACTGCATGTCTTCAATTTAACATAGTAAAACTCTGCCTCCTAGGTCTGTTCATTAGCAATTTTGTGATATCAAGCCTAGGAATTTTTAAAACCTGTTTCTAATGGAAAGTCAGAAATGAATCTACATTAATCTCCAAGTGGAATCACATCAATCCAATCTTTAACGAAAAAGTTACACTCTAAATAACGATTGTTGGTCTAGTAAAAAAATTCACAAGCAACTCTATCAAACAGGTTACTTTTCATCATTTTTAGAATATCATTTCAAATCATTTTGAAAACTTATTTATACTAGAAGTAGCCATATGAATTCACTTCTACTTGGCTTCAGAATCACTCTAATTGGACATAAAACAAAGATTTTGTGAACAAAATACCGCGAGGAGGTCTAGGTTGGCCACCATTCCCCAAGGCGTAAACAAATACATTTTCTTTGTATATCATCATTGGACTTGTTTTCAAGCATTGCTTGTAATTATTTTACATATTTCTTGGAATAAGAGAGAATGTACACCTCTATTCCTCTATCATCTAATATTGTATTGTAGGCAAATGCTATGTTTTTACACGTCTCGGGAAGATTTAAGGAGTGAACTCCATGGACGAAGGGCTTTTCAAAGTCAATCTTTAAAAATTCATATCTATGAATATGAAATGAAAACATTCAAGTGAAAATAAAGTGGAATTCACTTGATTTTGAAACTCTTGAAGCTTGCTTTCAATAGCTGACCAACAACACCAACAACCCTACAACATGAATCAAGATCGAAGAAAAAGCCATGAAGCTAATAATCAGAAGAAGAAATCAAGTTTTGTACCATTTCAAGTCACATCCATTGCCAAAGAAGACTTTCATAAGCCATATTTTTCATGATTTCATCCATCATCCATATTGTATGTTAAGCTCCATGATTATGCATGTTGAAGTCTAGACTTATTATCTATCTATCTATCCATTTACTACTAGATCATGACTTCAACATAACCCATTTTCATAAGCTTTTCATACTTCCCTGCTCCATTACACCCCACCTCCATCCAGAAAAGAAAAGAAAAAATAGAAAAAGATCAAAAATAATAAAGGAGTTTGGTTGTGAAAATCCAGGAAACTGACACAACACAAACTTGAACACATATCAGAAAACCAACTCGTTTGGCCAATATGAATTCTCTATTTTGTTTTACTCTTACTTGTGTTTGATTTTGCATAAATAATCCTCCAAGAAATGCAAGACTTGAGGATAATTCTTAACATAACGAAGGGGAGACTTTGTAATAAAACTACGGATATAGTTTGAGCAGCTGAATTGCAGAAGTAACCTAAATCACATGTTAGAAGGAACTTGAATTACATGTCAGAAGTGACCTGATACATCGTTGAAAATATTGTGCAAAAGGGACTTGGGATATCATTATGCAGAAGGGATCTATATTATATGACAGAAACAACGTAAAATATTGTTGAAAAGTACATGTCAGAAGGGACCTGAAACATCAATTACAAACTGCAGAAGGGACCTAAACAACATCAACATTCAAAGATCCTGAATCAATGTCAGATGCGAAAACATGAAGAACAAATAAGTCTCTACATTTCAATATATCCTGGAAGAGCCATCATTATGATAATAAAGACATTGTTGACCTTCATTTGACCGAAGGACATCATTGCCATCAAATATTTTATGGGAGTAAAAGTACAGTAAGTGGAAATTTTGCTCTTAAAATTTCGATTTTTTAATTTTTTTAGAAGTTGTTAAGACTAATTTAGTACTTGATATGCATTCCATTACATTTTACCTGTATTCTACCACTACCTTCGTTATCATCACCTATTCATTACCCTTTCCTACATTTAACCATCATTCCAATCATTTTTTAAAACCATCACATTAGTCCTAATTATTTTCTTAAGCATATGGATCAAGAATTAAAGGCTCAATATTCAAATCCTTGTTGATCTACAAACACAACAAAGGTTAGTGTCATGATAAAAATTTAATTTTAAACATGATCATTTTAGGGTCATTTTAAAATTAAATAAAATAATAAAAAGTTGAAAACCTAAGCTGCAAAGCGCAATATACATATGGCTAAGGTATGGAGCGCACAATGTAAAATGACAAACAATACAAATGACATAACCTAAGTTGAAATGATGCAATGAAATTATGATGCATTTCGATTAAGGTATGGGCAGGTAAAAGACTGAAGAAAGAAAGGTGAGTTTCCTAAGAACGTGGGTGATGAGGAATTACGGTGATAAAATAAGCATATACACCATGGAAGAAAGGACGAAGAGAAACACTGTCAAATGGACACAAGGGCAGCCAAAGGTATGCAAGTCAGAGTGTGTGTTGGAATGGTGAAATGGTCGAATGCCTTCAAACAAACGCTTTCAAACACAGTGTAAAGTACTGAAATTGCTCACTGTGTAAACGCAAACCAAGCTCTGTGTTAAACATTTCTTCCACCATCATAGCCAAAACTTCACTCAGGTAGAGGTGCAAAACGTTGTGCATTCATGCACACGCATACAACACCCTCGTGGAAGGAGAGATAAGTAGAAAAATGCAAACAAGGAAGAGAGAGGGTTGCGTAAAGCAAGAACCCTGAACAGAGGAAGAAACGTAAAATATATAGGCAGCCGTGGAAGGAAGAAGACATCAGTTTTTGAGAAGATAGAGGACCGAGATTTTCTCAGCATTTAGATTGACTGAGCACTCCAATAGACTCCAGAAACCCCACCAAAAAAAGGTAAGAGATTTCCTTGAGATTGCAATAAATTGTTGAATGGATTTCAAGGGAAGGAACTCGTGTTAAATTTTGAAACATGTCATGTTAAAAAGGAGTTAAACTTCAGTTGAAAAACATGAGTGTTTTCCACCATTAAAAGCATGTTTGCCATTGATTTAATGAATGAATCCTTGGAAATATCAAAGGAGATTTCTAATTGAAATGACATTGTCTAAATTTATCTCAGAAATATCCACAAATCACTTCTAGATCAGGTAATTGAGCAATTTTCTCATGCATGGTTGTATATGAAAACACACAGTTTTTTATTTTGATACATACAAAGAGTAGACTTTTTCCTATTTATATACACACAGTGGGCATAATTTTTCTGTATTCTCATACATATACAATGGAAAATTTGTTCCATCCATGTGCACAATGAGAATTTTCGATATAGGTGAAGATTTAGATGGAACTATGAGATAAATGTCTACTCGTGAAAAGTTGTTGCATGATCAACCAGAGCTTTTGTTGCAATTTGGTTTGGATCTTTTTCCTGTCCTAGTCTGCATTCTTGGCTCAAGCGTGAACACTCCTATTCGACACAAGTCTATTACTGTCATTAGCAGGTTGGTATATTTTAGCAATGCTAAAATGCTCATATCTTTTCTTCACATGACAAACATATCAAGATTTTTGGCCAGTGTTCTAGCATGGAAAGATCCCCATGTTTTGGTCCCTGCTCTACAGATAGCAGAATTTCTTATAAAAAAACTTCCTGGTACTTTTCCCAAGTTGTTCGTGAAAGAAGGGTTTGTTCATGCAATAGATACATTGATATCAGTAGATATGTCAAGTTCATCTTCAGTACAGGTCTTTGCCTTGCAGAAAGATTGTCTTTCAGGATCATTTGTCCCAAATTCCACATGTAATATTTTGCATTCAGATAGGTCACACAGTGAAACAATTGGAGAGGAAGAATCTGGAGGTTTAAATACTGGAAGAGTTGATTCACTATTGACTTTTGGAGATGAAACAATTCCTATAATTAAGACAGATCTTCGGTCAACCATCTGTGCTCATGCTAAATAGTTCAAAGATACATACTTCCATGCAAATTCAAGGATGGTTGATGGAGGAATGACAGAAAGCCTTTAAAATTTGAAGAGTCTCTGCACGAAGTTAAATGATGAATTGGAAGGCAAGGACAAAGCATGAAGTCATGTACCTGCCGATGATGAACAACTGTTGGTTGTTCTAGATGAGATACTTGCAGAACTTGTTAAAGGTGATGGTGTATCCACTTTTGAGTTTGTTGAAAATGGGGTCATTACATCTTTACTAAATTATTTTTCATGTGGATCTTTGTCCAAACAGAACATAACAGATGTTGAGCTAGCTAGGTTTTTTCATCAGGCGTTGAAGAGGTTCAAGTTGTTTATCAGACTTGCTCTTTCAGTGAATGCTGAAGATGGGAAGGAAACTCCTCTAACAATCTTAACTCATAAATTGCAGGATGCATTATCCTCCTTAGAACGTTTTCCTGTTATTCTTAGCCATGCACAGAAATAGAGAAGGGATTTTTGATAAAATTTAGCAAAAAAACTGAGATTGAATTATGAGTTAAGGAGCAATAAAAACATGGTCAAAATGTTTTTATAATCTTTGTACATAGAAAGCAATGTTTTTTTTATTGGGGGTTTTGAAGAACAGTGAACCTTTTTGCAGTAGAAATAAGTAGTAAACAGAAAGACCTTCGGGTAGACACTGTTGAAACACCTCCACAGAAAAAGAAGTTGATGAAATCATTGAGAAATTGCAAAAAGAAGGCTATGAAAAGACATTGGAGAGAGATTCATACTTTGATAATGTTGAAGATACTTCATTTGCCAAAGACACAAGAGCAGAAGAGAAAGAGTTACACCTTAGCAAAATAAAAGAGTTAAGAGATCAATTGGAAATAAGAAAAATTCTAGAGAGGCATTTGAAGAAAGAAAACAAAATATACAAGAAAAACAATGCAAAATTGATCAAGGAAAATGAAAAGCTGAATGAATAAGTTGGAAAACTAAAAATAAAGAATAATATTCTTTCCAGGCATGCTTTTAGGTGGCTTAAAGACAAAAAGTCATGGAAGAAAAAGTATGAAAGACAAAAAGTCATGGCTACAATCTACAAGGGAGAGCAGTGCAAAAGAATTGACTGTCTACTGCAAGTAGCACATCCGGAGGCATCTGGATCAAGTACAGTGTCTGCATTAGAGCTCTAAAGGTCCAAGAGAAAGAAGCAAGCATGAGGACATGCTTGTACATCAACAAGGGGGAGATGTTGGCCCTCGTTTTTTAATCCAATTTTGCTTAATTGAATACACTTAATTTCCATGTTATCCATCCATTTATCATCCATATACACCCTATTTTGACCAATTTATACATATCCAGGTATATAAATTAAGTTTTGCAATTTTTAAATGTTTTTACAAAAAAATAGATTTTAAGTGCATTTCTGAACAAGACTAAAAATTCTCGTAATGGCTTCATTGATGTCATATTTGCAGGACACCTAGGCACGAATTGAGCACATTTCTAGAAAATCTGGGAACTAAGAATGGACGTGTTCCGATTGGTTAAGTCAAACCGAGCTTAAATAGGCCTAGTCAAAGTTGGTCAAACAGGACCAGTCATTCAGGAAATCCCTAGGAAATAGGCCAAATTTAGGATTTTATGGGATTTTCCATATTTTGAGTGATTGGATGGATGAGCTCAACTTAGATAGATAGGATAAGGATAGACATAGATGTTAGAGACAATTTAGTTAAGTTTGTTTCATATTTCTCTATTTAAGCCAAGAACATTAAAGGCATGAACATGGAGAATTTGTATAATTTCATATTGAGATTTCTGAACTTTGTGAGTTAATCAAAGAGACCAATTCCATATTATTTTATATTGTTCTATATGGTGCATGCTTGATTGAGTTTCAGTAGCTGAGAAGTACTTTCAGTGTGTGAGGAAAGGGTGGAGGGCTCCCATACCGAGCTAGGTGCACTTTCTGGTTAATTTAGTTGCAATTTCCTGAACTAGTTTTGTTTCATGTTTAATTAGTTAATTAGATGTATGTTGATATGTTTTTTTCCCCTGGGAAAATCAGTAACTTCCATTAATATTGAAAATTACATAGCAGATGCCGTGGCATTACTGGCAAGTTCATATAGTCTCCATCCTATCCGGTGATTTTCATTGTGCATCAAAAATATGCTAAAACTCATTTCTTTGTTCGGCTCTAATCGCTCTATCGCCTGTTCACATACAATGGGTTCTGTTTTATATCTAATAAACAACAGAAATTTCAAAAACTCCATTCTCGGTCAGCGATTGGGACCAATGTCCCTTAGATGCCTCTATTCTATGTATGGTCGGTGGAAAAACCGGTGTTCGACATTCCCATGCTGCTCCACAATGTGCCCATCGCCTCGTGGAATTGTCAAAGCCTCTTTTGACAGTTTGTCCGCCTCACAATTGTGTTCTCGATAGATATGCACACAGGTGAAATGTACAAAAGCAGCTTTGAGAGTGAGAGTATTTTGTAATAAATTGCTGAGTGAGTGGGAGTGGCATGTAGTGACATTATTTATCCAGTTTACAACCACTAATGAGTCCCCAAAAATATTGATATGAGTGAGCTGATGGGTAATTGCAAAATGTAGGAGGTTATGTAATGCAGAGAGCTCAGCCAGGTTGTTTGATCCACTTCCGAAACCCAGTTTGGCCAGATATCTATGCTGATCATTTATGTGTAGGACAAAACCTCCACCGCACCCGGCTTGATTCGCTGCCCCGTCGAAAAAGCCCCAAGGTATGGATCAGTCAATCTCGGGCATGGGCTGAATGGTTCTGGGCCTGTGTGGTGGTGGATCTGGAAGCGCCTGATATGCAGCATTTACAGCGATTTCAATCCGGCAGCTCAAGATCGGACGATCCTCGAAAATAGCTCTTTTCCGGGCGAGCCAGATGTACCAGGTGGCCACTGGGGGAAGGTTGATTGATTTTGAGCCCAGGTGGTTTTGATACCAGCTACCCCAAGCACCCTGTAGATCAGGTCCACTCCAATGTCCCGAAATTCCCAATTGCTGACAAATATTTCTCCATAAGGTTTGGACAGTCGGGCAAAGAAGAAAAATGTGATCTGTGAATTCCGCCGCATTTTTGCAGAGGGTGCACCAAGTGGGTCCGTGTAAGGCCCTGCGGGTCAGCTGTTCTCCCGTAGGCACGATACCATGGAGAGCACACCAGAAAAAAAGCTTTGATCGGGGAGAGGCCTTGAGTTTCCAAATGATCTGCCACCACGGGTGTATCTGTTCCGGAGCTCTGTGAGCTATGAGAGCACTGTAACCATACTTTGGTGCATAAGAACCATGATCCGCAGGGCACCAAATAAGTTCATCAGGTCCTTGTTTGATGCGAATGTGAGAATCAGTTAATGCCATAGTATAATGATCCCATTCCTGATGCCATTGTATAGGGAGGTCCAAAGTTTGAGCAGATTTCCAAGCTTGAGCAAGGATGTCTGAATGCTGAGGATCGGCAATCTGTGCAAAGTGCCGAATTCCCCGGGACTGTAGGAAATTGATAAGCTCCTGATTTAAAACATGTCTGCCCCCACTGTTATTCCATGGGTCCAAGCCAATCCTGCCCGTCATGCCATCATTTATGCGCCAGGCCAAATTGTCTCGAATGAGAGGGAGGGAATCAATCAAGGCCTTCCATACAGAGGAGCATCCTTTCGATGACCAGGTCGGTAGCCAGGCCCAATCCAACATATTTTGAGGCCAAATGTATTTATGATAAGTAACATGAGTCCACAGATTTTGACTAGAGAGCAATGTCCAACCCATCTTGGCAGCTAGTGCTTTGGCAAAATCCGGGAGGTCTTTGAGACCCCAGCCACCCCATTTTTTGGGCAGAGAGATTTTCTTCCAGCTGATCCAAGCAAAAATTCTTTTCTCCTGGCTCCCATTCCATAGATAGCGATTGCACAGCTGCTGCAGTCTCCCCAGGATATTCCTTGGGATCCAGGCTAGTGCCATCCAGAAAACCGGGGTGGCCTCTAGCACTGATTTGATTAGCACTAGTCTGCCGGCCCTAGATAGATATCTGTGACTCCAGCCTATAAGTCTCGTTTCCAATTTGGCCACCAACCAGACCCAATCAGCGATCCTCTGGCAGGTGGGCTTCAGATTGAAACCCAGGTATTTGAGACCACTATCCAGAGGGTGCACCGAATAAGGAAAAGCCTGTAGGGCCGACCGAGTCTCCTGAACAGATGTGCGAGCGCAGGTGATGGTGGATTTCGTCTGATTTGGCTGCATACCTGTAGCTGCAGAGAATCTTTGCAAGATATTCAAGAAAGTCCGAGAGTCTCTGATACTGCCATCAAGTAGAATAAGGACATCGTCGACAAATAGCAGATGTGTGAGGAAGCACAAATCTGAAATGACAAGACCGCCAATGTCTCCATCCCTCTTAGCATCTTCCATGAGGCGACTGAGGCCTTCCATGACCAAGAGAAAGAGAAAAGGAGATAGGGGGCATCCCTGACGCAGACCTCTTTCTGAGTGAAAAAAAGTAGAGGCCGAGCCATTGATGAGGATACTGAAAGAGGGAGAGGTGATGCAGGCCATGATCCAAGAGATATAAGAATGTGGGAACCCCAAGTGTATGAGAATCATTTTCAGATAGAGCCAACTGACACGATCGAATGCTTTCGAGAGGTCAATTTTGAGAAGGATGGCTTTTAGTTTCTTAGACCAGATGGAGTGAAGGGCTTCTTGTGCAAGTCCAATGGCCTCATGAATTTGCCTGGAATCAAGAAAAGAAAATTGCTGCGGAGCAATGGATCTGGAGAGGATAGGTCTAAGGCGATTAGCAATGATCTTTGAGATAATTTTATATAGGCAGTTACACAATGAAATGGGGCGGTAGTCATCAAAGGATGCCGGGGAATCCGATTTGGGTATGAGGGCAATAAATGTGGAGTTGATAGCATGATAAATGGTGCCTGTAGATCTGCTTTCCTCAACCACCCTCAGCAAATCCTGCCCCAGATCGTCAAAGAAGGCTAGGTAGAATTCGATGGTCCATCCATCAGGACCTGGACTTTTATCTTTCTTGAACCACTTCAACACCCCTTCAAGCTCTTCAGCTGTAACAGGGGCTGTTAAATCCGCCACATCCTCATCCTCCACAAAACGAGGAAAATGATTAGCCACATTGATGATGTCCAATAAATTGGCTTCCCGGGGGCTCTTGTACAGGTTCCTAAAATGAGTGGTGCCCAGGTGTGCAAGCTTTTGAAAATTGTCTGCAATATCACCATCCGGAGAAGGGAGCTTCCAGATTGTATTAGAAACTTTCCTGCTCTTTGCATAGCTGTGAAAGAACTTGGAGTTGTCATCCCCAGCTTGTATCCATAATGCTCGACTTCTTAATCTGATGGATTCCTCCCTCTCGTTGAGGATCTTGGCTTTTTGTCTCTCCAAGTCAATAAGTCTGTCTTTGTCATCCACAGATATGAATCCCAGGCCTCGATCGTCAGTCAGTGATAAAAGATCAGCCTCAATTTGGGTGAGCTGTGCAGATTCCCTCTCCAATTTCGCCTTTGCCCACAGTATCGATATATGCTTTAATTCAGTAAGGTTTCTGCAAAAACCTTTAGCATAAGATTCAATGTCATTAATAGGATGAGTTGACCAGTACTCCTTGATCAGCTTGATGAATGTAGGGTCCTTCAGCCAGGTGTGGTTGAACTTGAATGGTGCCTTGGGTTTCTTGGAAGGGCCAAGAATCTCCAGATAAATAGGATTATGGTCCGATATCCCCCCCGAGCCAACCCATTGACGGAATAGATGCACACGCTGGATAAGAGGTTCTTTAAGGAGAAATCTGTCAAGTCTGCGAGCAGGGGCAGCGTCCCCAACTCGTCTATTCCGCCAGGTAGGGAGGGGGCGCTGCATGGGAATATCTATAAGATTTGATTGCTCTAGCAGATTGAGCATGAAGTTGGTAATGGGGTCAATTTGAGCATCCGATCCCCAGGATTCTCTGAAGCCCAGCGAGAAATTAAGGTCACCTCCGATGATGACATGATCTTCATTCAGTAAGGGAAGCTGGAGAATGTGCTGCCAGAATGCTTCTCTCTGGGAGCATGGCGCATAAATATTGACAATTCTAAGATCCATGCCGAGATCTGCAGAGAAAATATCCATTCCAATGAATCCCGGCCGCCCCGCCCCCCGCCCCCACTTTGAAAGTAGATTGATGGTGCGAGAGTTGATCCCGATGGCGAGCCCCCCAGACCGGCCCACAGCATCATTAGCAAAAAAGTTCCAACCAGGGGTCAAGGTGAGCATGGCTCGGGAGCATTGATCAGCAGAGCAGAGGGTTTCTTGTAACATGATAATATCAATAGGTTCAGATTCGATGAGTCTCTTCAAGGCTAGTTTCTTGGAGGAACTAGCCAGCCCTCGACAATTAAATGAAAGACACTTCATGGGGGGATACTTCTAGGGGTAT
>APFE031663928.1:0-49235 GCA_000404065.3 Pinus taeda | reverse complement strand
GTGTAATGTAAAGGAGGTTTCCCCCTCGAAGAGGCTTATTTCTAAGGTGTTCATCTATCTTTTCTATCTTTTTATGAGTTGGTTTCATAACAATGAGTCTCATCATCACCCCCCTACTGAAAGTGTTGCTCATCCTCTGAGCAACTTAATCTATATCCATGTCCTTCATTGCTCTAGTGGCCTCCCTGACATCCCATGCTTCTATTGTAGTTTCTTCTTCTTGTGAATAAAATCCTACCTTTCTCTCTATCCCTTCCCACTATTTTCTTCTTCTTCTTTCATTCCTTCCAACATTCCTAAAAGCAGCGGTGGACTGTGTCTCAAGCCAATCCAATTGTCTTTGAGTCTTTGTAGAGCTTGCTTGTATATGGGTGTTCTGTTTAGTTCCTCTCTCATTCTCTGAGGAGAATGGTGTTCTCTGATTTTCAGGCTATAAGGCAAGGTGTTCCATATTCTTTGGAAATATTGCATGCTATCATCTCCTAGCAACCTAAACATGTCTTCAAAGCGTGTGAGTACTTGCTCTTATGCAACAAGTTACCTAGGTGCAAGCTTAGGATCATTTGCAATCAGGTTACGGGTGTTGATGATAGCCATTGGATTGGATGGTTCAAATTTGATCATAAGTGGTTCTGTCTCTTCTCTTGCCATTACCTTTTTCATCTCTATAGTTCATGCCTCCTCATGATTCATCCATGATGCTAAGGCCATCAATTGCAAGTCTCCTAGCTTTGAATTTGGGTCCCGCACATTAAAATATATCAAGTCCAAGTTGTGTAGGTAAAACTCAGACATCTTTTCTCTATCTTCCAAGGTTCTTTGATCACATAGATCAATGAATTTTCTATAGTCTTGGAAGGGCATAGTGCCTCTATGTGATAAAGTCTTAATTTTGAATTGTAGCCATTTTTCCTTGAGATACAAGGCGTAAGATTTGGTTGGCATCCTGTACTGGATTTCCTCTAAGGATAAACTGGCCATAGCTGCCAACTGGCTTTCGCTTTCTTATAATTGTTCCCTTAGCCATGCATTCTATGCTTCTATCTGAGCTTTCATCATTTCCTCTTTTTCCCTTATGCTGCTCAGTTCTCTACCCATATCTTTCAATTTTTCCTCCTTGTGGCCTACATCCTCTGCTCCTTTTGATTTGGCAATTTGCATCCACCTATGTGTTCTTTCCCTTTCTTTCTCAAGTTCAAAGAATAAGGGGATGGGAAAATTTTTTGGGATGACCCTACCCCCTTCAATGAACCTGTAGTAAGAGTTGAGGTTGGCTTGTGGACTAGGCTCTCTGAGATCTGGGTCTTCCTTCTTTGTTTCTTGCTGAGTGATACCTTCTTGGTCCATTTTCTGAGTTTCCTATAGGTTTAACAAAGTTTCTTATAAGATGGCCTCTGCTTCCTGTAGGTCTTTCTGTGTCTCTTGCAAGAGACCTTTTCCCTTTGATGAGGAAGACCTTGTGACATGCCTCCTAACATATGTGATGGGACATTTGGGAAAGACTTGTCCTGATGATCCTTCTCCTTGATTTTTCTCAAGAGAAGCTATCTTTTCTTGTTGCTTTGGTGATTCTTCAATAACAATAGGAGTGTTGGTGGGTGTTTGAGGTCTTCCTTGCCTAATCCTTGTGATCTTTCTTGTCCAAAAGTATAGTGGGTTTTGTCTTTGTCTTTTTCCTTTTGACTTGATAGGTGTACTTAGGGTAGTAAGAGCAGCTGCTGCCTCCTTCTTTGTGGGTTCTAGAGATACCCTTGGTGATTCTTCTCCTTCTTTGCCTTGAATTGTAGACCTTTGTTCCTCCTTTTGTTCTATCTCCTCTTTCCCATTCTCCTTCTCATCCTTGTCTCTTTCTTTCTCTTCTTCCTCTAGTTCCTCACTCTGCTCATCTGTCTCCTCTTTTGTTTCTTCTTTTGTCTCTTCTCAGTTTTCCTGTTCCTTTTCTTCATATTTTTCCTGCTTTGTTTCATCTTCATTTTCTCCCTCTGTTTCTTCATCCAATTTCTCCCTCTGCTTACATGTCTCTGAAAGTTGTCCATGTAATAGGGAGTCTTAGGTTTTGTAGAGGATCTTCTAGGATTAGTTTGATCAACCCATGATGGGCTAGTTGCAGATGTTTTTCCTTCTGCACTTTGATGATCATATCTATCAGTGATTGAAGAAGAAAGTAGGGTATACTTAAATTGTTTTGAGGAGGTGTGTTTGCTTCAAATCTCAGTTCTTGGAGGAGTCTGAAATGATATCCATACATCACACCGTATCTCCCTTCACCTGATATATATTTAATGAGGGGGTAACCAACTTCATTCCAAGGGTATGGAAGGCTTTCTCTTCTGACCCCATTTTTGTCTCGCATTTCCTCCTCCCCTTCCAAAAATAATTTCTTCTTTGCAAGGGTTTTGTTTCCCTTATCTTCTTTTCTCCAAGGTAACCTTAAAGGGAGTGTGGTGATTCTGCTTATAACTTCAGGGGTGATTTCTACTTATAGGCCTTTCACCATAGTAGTGGCATGGGTCCTAGTGAGGGGTATGAGTGAGAGAGCAAATTCTTTGGCCAACTCATCATCATATCCTCTCATTCTTTCAAAGAAACCCATGCAATTGTGCCTTGTGAAAATTTCTACTAGGGGAGGGTGCTGATGAATTCTTACTATGTTTGTGGGTTCCCTCTTGTTAAAACGCCCTGTCATCTTTCCCTAGTAATTGTGGAGGCTTGTATGGATATAATTCAAGAATTCTAGCGAGTGAGAGATTTAAATGATAACTCTACAATATAATTCTCCTAGACCTTAACTTCCTTAACTAAATGGAGGATATTTTATTTTTTATTTTTTTTTAAACTAGAAAATATGGGAAGGTATAGCTCCTACCTCATTGGTTACGGTCTAATTAGGACAACCTTTGATCTCTCCTCCCTTAATTCCCACTGATAATCCTATAGATGACCGCTTTGTATCCTGCAAGTCTTCCTATAGGATCCTGTAGGTTTCCTGTAGGATCCTATAGGTGCCTCTACGCTGCAAAATGCTCACTGTCTACTGTAGGTGTTGCTTTAAGAAGGCTGAGGCAATCCTTTTCTCGATGAATTCTCGAGATTGCTAATGCTCTTATAGTGTCGAAATCAATGTTTTAATTCCTTATATGGATGACCATGTGGGATGGTGTGCTGGCTATCTAAGTACGAGAACCTCCTTTTGGACCATTGGTCCCAATATCAGTCCATCATTTCATTCACCTCATAATCATCTCCCACTTTATTCCTCCATAACTTAACTATTTTTGGCATTATCTCCTTTTTATTTTGAGTTGACTTCTTCCATGTGTGGAGTGGTCTAACTATTTTCTCCTCGTCGACTGGACAAAGGTGGCCAAGTTAATTGGCCACCTTTGCTTATAAAACCAACTCCTACATAATCCTACATTTTTAATCATATCATGCTAACGAGAGAGCATGAGTAAGATGACATACCTGTAGGTAAGATGCCTTGATGATGATGCTCATTGGAGAATGATGTCCCTATGCTGTGTATTTGCTACATTTTTTTTTATTGGCCTCTTTTGATGCTTGTTTCCTTGGATGTGCAGGTACTGGAGAGTAATGCTAATGATCTTGTTGCTATTGTTGAGCTCTAGAGGAGCTTCCTTAACCTTGGAATCTCTATTTTGAAGATGGATACAACCCTGTGAAACTCCCTTGGTGGGATAGGCTGCTATAGGATTTCCTACGGGAAACCTACATGATGTCCTATAGCTGCCTCTCCCCTAAACTTTCATCCCTTTTTTCAGTTCCGGAGCATGAGGATTGTTGACAAGAGTAGAGAAGTGTTAGGTCCCTATACTACAAGTGTAACCCATATTGTTATTAGTGCAACCCCCTTATTATATTGTTGTGCCCATGTAGTCTCCATATTTTTATTTTTGTGCCCCACAGAAGCCCACTATTTTTATTGTTGTGACCTTATATTATTATTGTTATGTCAAATATGATTATATTATGACCCCTTAGACTCCTATATATAGAAAGGAGGTCTTCTCAATTGTATCATCCAATAATTTTTCATTTGTGTAGTGTAAAAGAGGTTCCCCCTTCGAACATGCTTAATTCTAAGGCATTTATCTCTCTTTTCTATCTTTTTGTGAGCTGGTTTCATAACATTTGGTATCAGAGCTTTCAATTCTAGGGTTTTGCTGCTCCAAATAGGTCATCATGGAATTTTCGCTATAACGTTTTCGATATGAAGTTTTCAGAAGCTACAAAAACACCCCATTTGGTCCTTGCGAGCTCCAGAATTTCATCTCAAACAAGTCATCGTGGAATTGTCGCTATAATTTTTTTTCTAAGAAGGTTCAGACTCTAAAATTAAAACCCATTTGATCTGAAATATTTTTAAAGCTTAGGTCCAAATTTCATATCTTGTGTCGCTATATTTTCGGAGATATAACCTGAGGAAATTAGGGATTTGCAGACTCTCGAATTACATTCTAAACAGGTGACCTTGGGAAAATCGTCATAACTTTCTCTTTGAGCATCAAATTGAAATTTTGTAATTACAGAAAGAGAATAGACTGTAGTTTTCTGTGTATATTCTTTAGATCCGAAGGTTGCAACAGTGACATGTGGAACGTCGTACAAGTTCTCTCTAATGAAACATTATATAATCAGGTCATCTTAGGAGATTGGGAATATATCTTTCTTGGAGAACCCAATTTTGATCACACTAGTGGCTTTGGAAAGAGGACTCAAAGGACTATTGCAAAAAGAAATTTCATATCTTGGAGAGCTGCAATTACAGAGATATGATAGATTCAATATCAGGCTCTTACAAAGTGAAAAAAGGTGTGTAGTTTTTTTTTTTTTAATTTTGCATAAGATTGGTTTCAAAAATTAGTTTTAAGGAATTAAAAGGGAATAGTGAAGTATTATTAGCATTAATTGGTGCTTCGAAGAAAGAAAATGGAAACACCTAGTAAGAAACATGAAATATTCACCATGACTCATGAGGAAGAGAAAGAAATGCATCATGATATATCAAAATTACGAGACCAAATGCAACAAAATTCACACTCACAAAAAGTAACAGAAGCTAAGATGGATGGTTTAAAGAAAGGCATGGAAGATAAAATGAATGGTTTAAAGAAATACATGGAAGCTAAGATGAATGTCGTGGAAGCTAAGATGGATGGTTTGGAAGCTAAGATGGAAGCAAAATGGACAATTTAAAGACAGATTTGACAAAGTTGCTACAAGAAATGTTTACGAATAGAGGAAAGGTAGTAAAGGAAACTCATAATGTGAACAAAATAATTTTTAATCATGATTTCATAGAATCTAACATTGGATTGAAGACCCACCATGTTCCAAAGATCGATATGAGGAAGTTTGATGGCAAGGATCCTAGAACATGGATACTACAGATGGAGCAATTTTTTGATCTCCATAATGCAAAACACACAAAAGGTACGTGCTGCAAATTTATATTTGGAACCAAATCAATTTATATGGTATCGATGGCTTTGCTCTTGTAAACAAATTGTCACTTGGGAAATTTTTACAGAAGAAGTGACAGTACATTTTGAGGATACAAAAAGAAACACCTTTTTTATCTAATTGATAAATCTCAAACAAAAGGGTTCAATGAGGGAGCACATTGAGGACTTCCAAAAATTGACCATAAGGGTAAAAGATATTCCAGAGGAGCATAAGAATGATGTGTTCATAGGGACCTTAAAGGATAACATCCAACATGAGGTTCACCTTTGGGAACTTGATTCATTGGAGAAGGCATTCATGTTGGCAAGAAAAACGGAAAGAAAAATTATGGCAACATGAAAGCCTACCACTCACAACTATGGAAGTGCTGTTTCCCCTAGCCTTCCACAACCTACAAGGTTGAGACCACAACAATTGGAAGAAAAAATATAAAAATGGATTTGTTACATTTGTGATAGAAAATACACTAAAGGCCATAAGTGTGCTGAGAAGAAATTAATTTACATAGATTGTGAAGAGAAGGAAGAAAAAGAACAAGAGACATCAAAAGAAGAGGATATACACCAAGAACAAGCCCTAGATAAAGAAGAAATGAATCCAACCATATCTTGTAATGCATTGGCTGGAATTACTACTCCTCAAACTATCAATATAGAAGGACATATCAAGAAGAAAAAGGTAATAATGTTGATTGATTCGGGCAATACCCATAATTTTATTCATTGTAAGATAGCCAAGGAATTGAATTGCTTCCTATATTTAGCACCAGAGTGTCAAGTGATGGTTGCAAGTGGAGGAACCATAAAATTACTCTTGAAAGTGACATAATATCAGGCTATCCATGGGATATGTATTGAATAGCCCAATGCTTTCCATTCCAATGGGTGGTGTTGATGTTGTAATAGGAGTCTAATGGCTACAACCCTTGGGTACAATAGCTTTTAATTGTCAAAAACTTTTCATGAAATTTTCTTCGAAAGGAAAGGAATTTGAATTAAGGGGTATTACAGGGAAACTAGGAAAGATAATCATCTCTAATGGAATGATAAAGGTTCTAAAGAAAGAACAAATATGCGTAATTGCACAATTATGTTCACTAGAGGTTTCCACATCAAAATCATCTATTTCTCCAAATCTCCAAAAAGTCTTGGACAATCATTCCAAGGTATTTTAGACTCCCAAAGGCCTCCCACCTATTCGTGATCATGATCATGCTATTCATTTGATTCTAGGAAGTGTTCCTCCAAAAATCAGGCCTTACAGATATCCATATGCCCAAAGGAGTAAAATTGAACGTATGGTTGCAGAAATGCTCGAGGTTGGTATAATTATCCAACCAAATTCGATAAACGAAGAAAGGGATGAATTGGAAGAATGATGAAAGAGGGTGGGAACTCATTCAAAAGTTGCAGAAGATCCCAGATCAAACAATATTTCCAGAATTTGACAAGGAAGAAAAAATCATATTGGAACCTAAAGCAGTCACAGAACTGAGAAATCAATAGCTACGAAATCGATCAATTTCAAAGTGTCTCATCAAGTGGAAGAACTTACTTGCTTAATATTTCACATGTATGGATGATAACATTATACAAAAGAATCCAAAACTACTCAAGTGTTGAGGACAACACTTTTTGAAGGAGAGGGGCATGTTAGGTCCCTATACTACTAGTGTGACCCCTATTGTTATTAGTGCAACCCCCTTATTGTATTGTTGTGCCCATGTAGTCTCCATATTGTTATTATTATACCCCATAGAAGACTATTATTATTGTTGTTGTCACCGTATATTATTATTGTTATGTTGGCTCTGATTATATTATGACCCTTTAGACTCTTATATATAGAAAGGAGGCTGTGTCATTTATATCATCCAAGAATTGTTCATTTGTGTAATGTAAAGGAGGTTGCCCCCTCGAAGAGGCTAAATTCTAAGGCGTTTATCTCTCTTTTCAATATTTTTGCGAGTTGGTTTCATAACAAGAAGGGTTCCTATGAATGGTAGGTGAGAGGTATAGCCCTTAGGTATTGTTCCTCTGTTCTCTATTATCACCCTCTTTTGTTTTTTTTTATTCTTTGAAAACTCCGTATTTTTTGAATTGACTTATTGGATGGATGCAAGGGTAACAAGGTGATGAAAGGCATGGTCATGATGTGGTGGAGTGATTTTTTTATTTTTTTTGGACACAGTTTGGTCATCCCCTTGCTCTAGGGTCACTTTTCTTTGGATTCCAAAGCCACTGTAATTCCTATAGGAAACTCCTGTAGGTTTTCAAGGAATCTTGTAGGATTACAGGGAATCCTATAGAAAACACAGAGGCTATGTAAATTGAGCTAGAGGAGTTCATAAATGGAGGGATTGATGGGATAACGAAGAATATGGGATGGAGGAATGAAAATATGGATTGTGTAGGTCCTTATGTTCCTCTCAAGTTGCGCCAATCCTCCTCTTACTGACCTGTAAACAACATTTTCAAACTTTTACTTTCCTCTTTTTTTCTTTTTTGAAAACAACTAGAGTGCCTCCAAGAGGTTCTCATCCTAGTTGCTTACCCTAGGTGCCTAAAAACAGGTTTTTACCCAGAGATATTTTTATTTTTTCTTTTCTTTTCAACACCATTGGGCCACCTCAAGAGATTTTCAACCCAACAGTGGGCTGAGGTGCCTGATGGAGGTTTTCACTTGAGTCTCTTTATTTTTTATCTTTTTTTATCTTTTTTTTTTCTTTTTTCAGGGACTTGGCGGGGTAGAAGTTGAGACTTGCTCCACCACCATCACTATCTTGTTGATGTCATTGATGAATTCTTTCTTTGACAAGGGCTTCTTGTATACCTTCAATTTGTACCCATTGACAAGTAAAGGGATAACCTTTGCATCAATGGTTCTTATCTGTACTGAACTATTATCATGACATTTTTCTATGACATAAGGCCCTAACCATCTAGTCCTTAGTTTGCCTTTAAAATCCTTGTATCTGGAATCATACAACAAAGCCCAATAACCTTCTTGAAACTGCTTGTCCTTTATGTTCTTTTCATGCCAAATATTCCTTTTAACTTGATTCACCTCTTTGTGTAGGAGGGCCTGCATTCTAAATTCATCTACCCCATTTAGCTGGAGCAATCTTTCTTGTTGTGCCCGGGTGAGATCTAGATCCAGTTGTGTTGCCATTCTTAAGGTGTTGTATTCAAATTCAATGGATAGCAGGGCCTTCTTCCCATAGACCAGCTCATAAGGAGTGAATCCTGTGGTGGCCTTCTGGGTGGTGTTGTAGGCCCAAGTGGCCTCAACTAATGTATCTACCCAATCCATTCTGTTACTACTAATCACTTTGGTTAGAATGCCTTCCATCGCTATCTTGGTTACCTCCACTTGTCCATTAGCTTATGGGTGGTAAGGAGTGGATGTTCTATGATTGATCTTGTGTTGGCTCAACAAATTTTCAATCATGTGAGATGTAAATTGACTGCCTTTATCAGTGAATAGTTCTCTAGGGTACCCAAACTTGTAAAATACATTTTCCCTTAAGAACTTAGCCACTTTCTCTTATGTTTCTACTTTGATGGCTTTGGCTTCAGCCCACTTGGTTAAATAGTTAGTGCACACAATGATGTACTGCTTTTGGCTGGATGAAGGGTCAATGGGTCCCATGAAATCCATGCCCCACTTGTCAAATGGCTCGAAAGTCACTTGAGGTTGCAGAGGCATTTCATCCCTTGGGGTAGAATTCCCCATCCTTTGGAACTGATCACACTGACTAGTATACCTCCTCACATCTTGGTGAAGAGTAGGCCAATAATAACCAGCTTGTAACACCTTGAATGTTGTCCTTTTGGCTGCAAAGTGACCTCCATAAGGCCCATCATGACAAGTCAGAAGGATGTCAAAGACTTCCTCCTCCCTAACACATCTTCTCATAATTTGATCGGGCATAGTTTTAAGAGGTTTCCCCCAATCCAAGTGAATGGGGTGTGCTTCCTCACAATGTTGCTCCTTTCCTTGGAGGATAAATTTGGTGGAAATTGTGCATACACCAAGTAATTTTCTATGTCCGCAAACCATGGATAGAGAACTGAAATGGCGAATACGTGTTTATCTAGTAATTGATCATCAACCATTCCTTCCTCCCTTGCAAGCAAAGTCAATCTGGATAAAAAATATACAACAACATTCTCCTTGCCAGGCTTATCAATAATAATTAAATCAAATTGTTGCAATAAAAGTAACCATCTAATAATTCGGGCATTTACATCGGGTTTATTCATCAAGTATTTAATTACAACATGGTTAGTATGTACAAATGTTTGGTAACCTGTAATGTAATGCCTAAATTTGTTCAATGAATGCACAACAACTAGGAGCTCTTTTTTAGTCACTATGTAGTTCAGTTCGGCTTTTGACAGATTGTTACTGATGAAGTAAATGGCAGAAGGTAGCTTGTCATCTATCTGGCCTAGAGATGCTCCTATGGCTTTGTGAGAGGCATCAGTATGTATGTGGAAAGGAAGAGCCCAATTTAGGCCTCGGAGAATAGGGGCAGTAGTCAACTTGTCCTTTAGGGTGTCTAAGGCCTCTTGACATCTTTCCGACCATAAAAGTTTAGAGTCTTTGGCCAATAACCCAAATAAAGGAGAAGCTAACTTGCTGAAATATTTTATAAATCTCCTATAATATTTAGCTAAGCCTAGAAAACTTCTGACATCCCTCTATTTTGGCAGAGGTGGGACCCTTTAGATGATGGCTATATTATTCGGGTACCCCTGCAGCCCTTTTTGGGATATTTAATGACCAAGAACAGTCCCCGTAGTCATCAAGAACTCACATTTGTTAGCGCTAAGGGACAAGTTCATTTCAATTCATTTGTTCAACACCTTACCCAAGTTGGAGAGAGCCTCCTATAAATCACACCCATAGGTTGTAAAATCATCCATATAAATTTCCATTGCATCATGGACTAGCTCAGCAAAGATACTCAGGACTGCCCTCTGGAAAGTGGCAAGGGCATTGCATAGGCCAAAAGGAAGGATCCTATAAACAAAAGTACTCCAAGGATAGGTGAAGGTGGTTTTATCCTCGCCCTCTAGCATAATCTAGATATGATTGTATCTGCTAAACCCATCTAAGAAAGAGAAAAACTTTTCCATGCCAGGCCATCAAACACTTGGTCAATGATAGGTAGAGGGAAATGGTCCTTCTTTATTGTTTTGTTTAACTCTCTGTAATCGACACAAATCCTCCACTTCCCATTTTTCTTTGGAACCAACACCAAAGGAGAAACCCATTCACTGTTCGAGATAGGATAAATGAATCTTGCATCCAACAATTTTTGTAGTTCTTCTTTGACTATATCCTTGAGAGCTGGAATCATTCTCCTTTGGGGTTTTTAGACTGGTTTGCAACCTTCTTTGATATAAATGTGGTGATTACACACCGAGGGGTGCAGTCCCTTCATTTCTTTCTAACTCCAAGTGAAGGCATCCAAATGTTCCCTTAGCATGTTGCACAACTCTTCTTCTTGGTGTATAGAAAGAGGGGTTGATTTTCAAAGTCCTTTTAGGGCCGAATTATATTGTCTTGACAAAAGTAGGGTTTGAATCAGCTAAGAATACATCAATCTAAGGGTTTCTCTTGGTTTCCTTTACTACTTCCTCTAAGGACAAGGTGCTCGGAGTTGGATTTTGGAGTATGTGTTCATTCAAATCATCTTCATCCAGTTGTCCTCTTCCCATCGAAGCTTCTAGGGTATAGAGTTTGGAAAAGTAGAATTCATCTTCTTCCTCCTCTTCTATCCATAAAGGTAAACCGTGTTCTAATGGTTGAGCAAGAGGGTACAAGACCAGCTACTTGGACAAATGCCCATTTTTTATAGTCATATTTCTAGCCCTGCAGCCGATGTAGGAATCGACAGTGGGTAACCAAGGCCTTCCAAGTATGAGAGGATAACCATTAAGCTTGGCCTTAGGTTGGAGAACTAGGAATTCTATAGGGTACTCCTAGGAGCCAATGGAGACTATCACATCCTCAACAATCCCCTCATGGGCTACTGTGGAATGGTCTGCAAGCTGCAAGACTGTTGTGGTCTTTCTTAATGAACCCTGGAGATTTAGCTTGAGCATGGTTTCATTAGCCATCACATTAATGGAAGCCCCAAGATCAATCAAGGTGTGTGGGAGAATGGTGCCATTGATTTGCACATCTACTACAGGGCTTCCAGGGTCTAAATACTTTAAGAAAATTACCTGCCCCAACATTAAGTCGGACAATTGTCCAATGACATTAATTAGGGGTGTCTCTTTTTCACCTCCCTTGATGTTTGAAACACTTCTCTTTAATTAGTTTTTTCTAAATAGATACATCCTTAATAGCTTGGAGAAGTGGAATTTTGACACAAAGTTTTTTAAATTCACCTAGAAGTTCATTCTCTGCTGGGGTAGGATGGACTAGATGAGTTAATATTTCAGGAAAGGGAGGCGGATTTACTCTAGGAATACTTTCCTCTCTTTCCTCCTCACTCTCCCTAGGTGGAGATGGAGGTTGGTTGTCCGGGAGAACTCTCCCAGACCTTAGGTTGATTTCTTGAATTTCCACAGTATAAGAAATGTAGGATGTCTCTCCACTATATACCTGTTGCGCCTATCTATTTTTCAGGTTCAGGTTTGGTTAGGTAGGCTTTTGAGGTTGTTTAGGTGGAGCAAGGTGTAAAAGTTGTGGCTGAGTAGCAGGTGAAGGCAATAAATCTGAAGCATTTTTGGATGGGAACCTCCACCTCTGGGGTTGTGCATTCCACTAAGGCTAGGGAGGAGTATATGGCTAAAATGAATGGTTCATCGGCTAGGAATGGTATTGAGGTGCAAAAGACCAAGGATAAGGTGTGGACTAGGAGGGATGAGCAGGGGGTCCCCAGGAGGGAATGGATGTGTTTTGGTTAGGGTTGCAATATGCATAGGATGACCCTTGCATGCCCTGCTAGTATGGTCAAGGCCCATGAGTTCTCCTTTGATTTATGTAGCAAAGAAATTCAGTCACCCGTTTAGTTCCCTGATACACAAATTTTAGTCAAGGTAGAGAAGGGCACTTGTTTGTGGAGTGGCTTTCTTAACTGACCGAGCATATTTCTATAAGTTTTAATGGACATTCATTCCTAGGATGCCTCCTTGTGCATCTAGGGCAGAAGATGGCTAATTCTCTCTCTGCTTACTCCTACTTTCTCTTGATGTGCATAGTGTCCATATGTAGGGTGAGGGTTTGCAACATTTCACCCTTGAAATCTTCCAGCATATTTCCAATTTCACCTTTTATGGATGTGTTGGAAGAGGATGAGTTGTCCATTATTTGACTACCCCTACCCTTTTTCCTAGCTACCCTAGAATGATTCTTAAAGAAAATATTGATATCTTCATAGGGTAGCTGATAGATGTCCCCACCTACTAGCAGGTTTAGGGTATCTAGAAGATATTCCCTTACCCCTCTTAGCAGGACTAGCTTTAGTGAGTCAAGTTCAAGTGTGCACCTGGCCCTTTTGTGATGCTATCCCTGGGTAAACCCATGAACCATCCTTGAGAGTGGATGGGAATAATTTCAACTTCTAGTCATCAGTGGTGTAACCATAAGTTCTACATATGACAACGAACTCAAACAAGAAAGTATCTAGATCTTTTGAGGTCAGGCCATGGAAGTGAGGAAGGGCATAGGGGCTTATTTTTTTCATCTTGGCATCCCCATTGGTTTCTCCGATGGGAAAAGCACCCTCAATTATTTCTCTATCTCCTATGTCATTCCTATTTTCATCCATTAGGTCAGTTGGAATGGGTTCTCCTTCTTCTTCTCCCCTTGTAGGCTCTTCAAAAATCTCTGGTTGTTCGCCTAAGGGATCTTCCAATTCACAACCATTGAAGAACAGGGAAGGTTAGCTGTTTGAAGTGTTGGGGGTATTTGGCAAAAAATTTCCTAAGTTATCCCTATTCCTACGAGGCATGAAAGAAGTGTTTTTGTTTTGTTTTGTGTTTTTTCAAGCTTTGAGACTAATTGCAGAATTGAAATAACAAACTGAATGGATATTAACTGTTGAATGAAATCTCACTTGCAGAATGGAAAAGAAAGAAAACCAACTTACAATTACTCTTGCAGAAATGAAGCTAATAGATGAGAATGAAAGACATAAGAAATGGAAGAAAGAAAGAATAAATCACATCTTACTCAGCCACCTCCCTAACAACGACACCAAAAAGTGATGAGCACCAGTATTGCAGCAAGAATGCTGCAACTCTTGGGGCTACCAACTTTACTTTATCAACCCGGGGTTTGTACAAACTTGGAGGTGATAGTGTTGTATACACAAGTAGATATGATGGGTCCACTCTTTTTCACTGCTGAGATGGTGATAGACCACTATGGTTTGTCAAACCAGCCTTCTATTGATTCAGAAGAAGTTTGATTACCAATGAATGAAGGGGAATTTTTCACTAGTTGGGGGAATTGAAATATTGTCTATTGTTGTAAGGAAAGACTGAAATCAATACTTTAAACACACCACTCATCTAACTAATTGCTAAGAGAGATCTTGCTTTAGAAGAATTATAAGCTAACATGTGTGTAATCCTAACTATCC
The DNA here is from genome assembly GCA_000404065.3 of Pinus taeda. Lineage (NCBI taxonomy): Eukaryota > Viridiplantae > Streptophyta > Pinopsida > Pinales > Pinaceae > Pinus > Pinus taeda. Next base: position 35,140 of record APFE031663928.1, on the reverse strand, counting down.
TAGGCATGCAACCTGAAATAACCAAACATTCTACTGATGTGCATATGAATGAACACAATAACTCTTTTTTCCTTTTTTTCCTTTTTTGTGAAATGTGAATGCTAAATCTTCTTGGTGATGTGGTAGGTGGGTTAGAGATGACAATGGAAGGTCATATGGTTTGGGAGGCAAGTAGGGGTATTCTCCTATTTTCTTAGATACTTTTTCCACAAATCGGCCTCAAAATAGGCCACTATAGGTCATCCTACAAGATGTCCTAATGCTTCCTACAGGATGTCCTAATGCTCCTACAGGATACAATCAAGAGCAATAGGAGTGATTTGGAAGGTGGTATAGGGCTTAGGGAAGGTGAATGATGGAATAAATAGGGCAAGGGAGTGGCTAGGGCTTCTTCATAGCTCAAAACAGAGTTTGTAAGAAGGTTGGATTTGCTCAACAAACTTGTAAATTTTTTCTTATGGAATGATGAATTGGTTGAGGGACTTGGTGGAATTTGGTGATGATGGATGGATGAGATTTGGCTAGGGTTGTTGGCATGAGATCTTCATGCACTATTGAAACTTTTGCAATACATACATTACTGGAATTTATCCATGAATCATATTAAACAAGGAATATTTCAAATCAACCTAATAAAATATAATTTCATTATTTGGTTGCCTAGTTCATGCATGGAAATACTTGGAAACTATTGTGAAACACCATGAGATCCAATAAAAAGCTGAAGATATTAGAAATGAAAATTGAAACCTATCTTTGAAAACTGAAAAGATGGTGGCCTAAGTAGCGGAAAACCCTAAATTCCATAAAAAAATCAGAATCCTGTATTTTTGGGGCTGAATAGGAGCTTTTCCTCAAACCATGGTCCCTAAAGGGAGGAGTGAAGCCAAATCCACCTACTATTAGCCTTTTTGGTATTCATTTTCCTCTCTAAACTACTGCTAAAGCTATGCACAAATGGAAGCAAACTAATCAAGTTTACCACTACTTGCAATGAAACAATGCTAAAATCAATTCAACACTTGATCTATGAAATAGCCTAAACATACAAGTACAAGAAGAGGATCCTTTGCTGTTAGGATTGGGCCCTAACCCAAGTGCTTCTGTTCTTTGAGTCAACTCAGTGTTGGATCAAGGAAATGCTCATTCTCATTATCATATCAGAAAAATTACATAACAATGTTTTGCCACAAAGCTTAAACTCGAAAATTCTTAGTGCCCTTACATAAAAAATATGAATCCTAATGAGGCTCTAGGCCTCATTATTTATACAACTAAAGTCTTCAACAACTTCCTTAAATCTAGGGAGTCTTGGTTCCCAAACACAAGATGAACTGGATCTTAACTATCATTGGCTTTGTTGCCCATGATCTCCATGACTTGGTTGCTTGCAACTCTAAGATAGTGTGATTTGATTGAGGAATATTCAAATGTGTGAGGATTTTAATGAGGAGGATCTATCTCCTATAATCTCTTATCCTTGTTTCATTCAAGTTTCTGCCCTTAATTAGCCAAAATTGCCATGATTTGCTCTCAAAAACCTGCAATAAATGCACATTAGACCACTAGACACACATCTTACTTTTACTCATCTCATTAAGAAAAATATAATTAAAACATGTAAGGAGTTATGAGAAGAGTGGATTTTAATAAGCTTGGAGGTATATTAAGGTCCATATAGTTACCCAATGATGAGGCTCATCAGTGGAACCATGTAAAAGCCCTCCAAACTTAACCATAATTGTCCTTGAAGTTTGATTTTTTTCCTCCCAACCCTAAATAATTTCTCTTAGGCTATGAAATCATCATTGAGGAAGACTAGAGACCACATAGGACTTTCCTTTTTACCACAACAACACATTTCATCAATTAGGGTTAGTAGACATATTTATGAATTGGATAGCACAATGATGATTTTCTTGACAACCTCATGAAGCATATAATGAACTTTGTCACTAGATCTAATCTATTTGGAATGCAATGATTAAAGGTTGATTACATGTTCTTTTCCTTATGCAAGGTAGATTAGGTTTGAATATATGCTTCTTAACCTAGGGTTTCTATTTCAAGCAATGTTATTTCCTATGCATAGACTAGGTTTCCTTTTAATGCAACCTTTACATTCTACAAATAGATCGATGTTTACATTTCTGGAAGCAATGCAACCTTTACATTCCTATAAGTAGTGTATCCTTTGCATTGTTGTAAGTAGTGTAGCCTTTACATTTCTGCAAGTAGTGTAGCATTTACATTTGAGCAAGTAGGTCAACATTTACATTTCTCCAAAAGTAGCATTTCAATTTCTGCAAAAAGAGTAGAACTCTCCTTTCATGCAGCTTCTTTCCTTGTAAATATATATTCAATTCATAGATTGGTCTCTGTATACCTTGTTTGTTCCATTGCTTCAACGTGACTTGAGTAGAGTTTAGCCTACTATGCATACAACACTGCCACCGCTAAAGTTTGTATGAACCTTAGGTTGATAATTAAAGTTGGTAGCCTTGGGAGTTGCCACACACTTATTGCAATACTGAGGCTCATCAGAGACATCTAAGTTTCAATCAAAGTTGAAGAAGGATAGATTTATCAAATGTGATAAATCATCTACTTCTTACCATCTAAGCTTGGGAGTTGATGTTGAAATGGTTGAAGCAGGAATTATGGGGGATAGGGCTTTGGTTGTTCATGATGGGGGTAAAAAAATTGGTATTGCCACTTTGCAAGAGTGGCTTTGCACTAATATTAATCCAATGGGGCAATCTCCTCCCAACATTTTTGATGGCCAAAGGTTGGATTCAAATTGTTTTTGGTTCTCATGAGGAAGTAGAATTTATCACTCTGTCAATTTGGGATGATTGAATCGACTCCTATATCTTTCAAGGTCTAGAACTCACTTTTTAATGTGAGAAGTAAATTTCTCAATGTCTCTCCCATTTCGGTAATAATTCATGGACTTCCATCCAATATGTGGAATGATAAAATTTTCATGAACTTTCAGAACAACTTGGGGGTTTATATTTGAGCCGACTACTCTTTCTGAGAATCAAAGGATATGTCATTGGCCCACATTATGGTCTATTTTGATTTACAAAAGAGCTTATATGAGGCTATTAATATTGGTAGAGGGGTGGAACAAATTCATATGTTGTATTATGAGGGTATTCCATTCTATTGTAAGTGATGCCACAAATATGATCACAGGGTTCAATTTTGCAATAGCCCATTCAAACGTGGAACTTCATGCGGGGTAAAGAAAAAGTTGAAGGTTGTTGCAAATATGCTTATTGGTGGTGGTCCAAAGGGAAAGGAGGAGGTCACAATGGATATGGGTAATAGTATGGAAGGTTCACTTCATATCGGTATGCTAGATGTGGCTCCATAAGTTTTAGTCTCTTTTGGTGGCAACAAATATCCTCCTTCAGATGGTGGTGGGATTTCCTCACCTGTGGTGTCAGTGATTGAATTTTCTATGCTTGATATTGTGACTAGAGATGGGGTTCATTCTTAAGATTGTGGAGCGATGTCTTCTATGGCTTCATGGCCCCCAGGTTCCTCTCCTTCCCTTACTACTATTTCATCCCTCATTTTTTTGTTGTCTTGTATGGATTTGGATGGGAGCTTCATTTATGGAGGAGTGGTCTCTTCTAATTTTTCTGCTAGTTCCATTATTGGCACAAACAAAATCCATTTCTCTATCAATTTTCTCCTGATGGCCATCTCATCCTCTAATATCTCCATCTCCTCAAGACATTCTTCCTCCATTAGTGATTTTGGTTCCATTAATATTCTATATAACCTTCAGTCTAGGAAGGTTTTCCCTCTTGATGATGGTATGTATGGTAGTCTTGGTCAAATTATTATCTCTTCTCCCATTTCTAAATCTTCTAGTTGGAAATCTAATATAGGTAGGGCAAAGGAAAACCCAAGGAAGAGCTAGACACTAGAAGGTAACTATCTATTACTGGGGCACTTAGAGATTTTTTTTTCCTAGGGTTTTGTTTCCTTGTGAAATTCATTTCTTTTAATTGTTAAAGGTTGGAAAGCCCTTCAAAAATACTTTCCTTAAAATGCGTGATTTAGATCAAATGTCTAGATATTATTTTTCTCTAGGAAACCCTGGGCTCTAGAGAGTCTATCTAAAAATTATTGGAGTATTTTCTTAGTGGTTGGATTTTTGTTTCCTTGGATGCTCAAGGTGGGTCTGGAGGAATTACCATTGGGTGGGTGTCTCATAATATTTGGGTGATAAATTCCTAGATCATCAGGTCTGGGCTAGGAATCAAAATCTTTTCTTCAGAGCTTGGGGCCTCTTTCACTTGCAAGAATATTTATGGACATTGTGAGAAGAGGGTTGTTTTCTGGAATCAGTTCTTTGATATGAGATTGGTGGAGGTTGAGAGTTTGGTAATTGGTGGGGATTTCAATTTTTCTCTGGGCGACGTCGAATCTTGGGGGCCTTGGGCTAGGGATAATAACCTTATATATTTCTTTCTTGATAAAATTATTGGGGAAAAGATGCTAGATGTCGAGCATATTAGGCTTAAACCGTCCTCGAGAAATCAATGTACTAGGGAGGCACAAATTTAAAAATGTATTGATCATTTTCTGGTGGCCAAATATTTGGTGGAATATTTCTCCAATATTCAGTAGTGGATTAGCTCGGGTGGGGAATCTGATCACTATCCTGTAATATTGAAGCTAAAAACACAAGGCCCAAACCTGGCTACCCTTTTAATTTCAATTCCTCTTGGATCATAGATGAAGAATTTTCCAAACTTTTCAAGGAGATCTAGCTTCCTTTTGATCCTCAATATGGTTTTTTTGTTGCCCAACATTTTGAAAAGAATATTATTTGTGTTAAGAAACAATCGATGGAGTGGGACAATCTAAAGACATGTAGAGAGGAGCAATATTTTGTGTATATTTAAAAGTAGATTAGGTTTTATTTGACTCTATGTTTGGAGGTTTTTTGGATGAGGTCTCAAGGGAGGCTTTGTTTATATTGATAGCCCACATAAAACCCATCTTAGAAGCTTAGGAGGTTGTGTGGTGTCTGAAGAGTAGAGCTATATGGCTTTCAAGTGGGGATGGGAATACCAAGTTCTGCCAAGGGCCGTAAGATGTGTAATACCATTTGGTCTCTTCAAGGTAGTTCGGGAGGGGATATCTCATATTTCAATGGTCTTGCTTCCCTAAGTGTTTCTCATTCCCAAGATTTGTTTAAGGAGACTGAGAGGGCTTATATAGCTAAAGTCATAAGGGTAGCCCATATGTTCCCTATATTTGTAAATGATGAAGATAATAGAACTCTGATGGAGGAAGTTTCTAAGGATGAAATGAAGGTTGTAATCTATAGCTTTCAAAAAGATAAAAGCCCCGGGCTAGATGGTTGGGGGATTGAATTATTCAAAGGATTTTTTATGTTATTGGTGACAACTTATTGTGAGTTGTTAATGAATCCCAAAGGGAGGGTAGAATTCTCTTGACTTTCAACTCCACTTTCATAATTCTCATCTCCAAAGTGGACTATTCTAAATATTTTGAAGATTTCCATCCTATTTATGTAATTATACCTAAAAGGTCATATTTAAAGTGATTTTTAGGAGGTTAAAATTATTTTTATCGTCAACTATTTCAAAGAAACAATTTTGGTTTATAAATGGGACATAGATTCATGAGGAAATTATGGTTTCTCATGAAGGTATTCATAACATCAAATCACAAAATTTAAAGGGTGCAATTATTAAAAATGATTTATCAAGGGCCTATGATCAAGTGAGTTGGATGTATTTTAGATTACTGCTAACTCATTTGGGTTTCGATATTGATTTCATAAATTCGATGATGGACTACTTGCGATCTATCTTTTTTACTATTTTGATCAATGGAGTGACACCCCCTTTTTTCATGCACAAAGAGGTCTTTGTTAAGGATGTCCTTTATCTCCTTTATTGTTCTTGCTTGTTTATAAAGGTATCAGTCGACTGCTTGCAAATACTAAGCATTGGGGTGATTTTCGGGGAGTTGTTATGTAACATCGCGGGTTATATCTCCATGTAAAAGGAAAAAATCAACCAAGGTCATGGGACACGTATTCCAAGATAAATGGAGGGAAAAACATCACATTGGGATCACTTGTGGTTAATTAATGGCTATGGAAATTGGAATTGGAAAAAGGAAAAGGGCAATAAAGGGAAATTAATTCAAGAAATAAAGGAAAATAGGAGAAAAGGAAGATGAAGGGACAAGAATATGCATGCAAGGGAAATTAGAGATAAAATAAATGAAAATGAAAGAAATGAGTAAAGGGGAAGGAAGAGACGCCAGACATCAATGATAAAAAAGAACCTGAGAAATAATTGACGTATTTTGATCAACTTTGAATCAATTTCAGCCTTGGATAGCTTTATTTTTTGCAAATGAAGAAATTGAAGTCCAAGTGAGAGAACAAGAAAGTAAGGAAAGCAAGGGAGTCCAAGAAGAATTTTGGACAAAAACAAGTAAGGGCAGAACATATTTGTGGATTTGCAGGTAACACTATGCATTTGTGATTTAGCATGTCGGGACTTGATGCATGCATTCATTTATTGTTTATGTTTGTTGTCATTGGCATGGGATTTTCCCAAATTAACAGTGGTTAACAACCTTGCCTTGTCATTTCCAAGATAGACATGGTGTGAGTGGATTCATTCTTGGTTGAGCTTTGGATTTCTAGAATATTTTGGATCTGGGTGAGGTGGTATCAAGAAAATACCAAGGGTTGGGGGTGGAGATGGTTTTCTCCAAGAAGCCCTTTACAGGTGGGTGGAGACAGGAAACTTCCTTTGGGTATGGTAAAGAAATTATGAGGCATCCAAGCTTCTGTTGGCTTGGTGATTTTTGGACTGGTTTAGCTGAAATTACTATGGTTGAGGTTTGAGGTGGTTTAGCCTCTGGAAGCCCTTGTTGGTTCTTTTTTGGTTTACCCCATGTGATCCCACATTCATGCTTGGAACATGGCATGGGGGTGATTGGTGTGAAAGAAAGATTTGGTTCAACCCCAATCTATGTTTGGTGGCATGTGGAAGTCCTTGATTTGTATGAAATTTGCATATGGTAATACATGTTATTCTTTAATGAGATCAATGTGTAAAAGCCTTGGTTATTGTGTTGTTTATGATTGGTTTGTCGTGGCTTCATTTTGGTTAAATTTTGGTGACATGCATGGTATATCTCTTATGATATGATGTGTTATTATTATTTATCTTTTTCATGGTTGATAATCTATTGTATGATTATATGATTGCATGGGCTATTATGTGTTTGCTACAACTAGTAAGAGAGGGCAGTAAGCCTTCTTGATGATCATTTAATGAACTAATGAAATAGTGATTAGAATCTGCTTCATGGCCTATAGGTATTATGCTTACCATATGTTTATAAAATGATTATCATGTATTTGATAATCTTGAGCATGAACAAAACCAATAATAGTGCATGGAGACTTGTATAGGTTAATGATAGAGTTCTAGAAAGTTTTGAGCAGTTGGATGATTATTGGCTTAAGTTTCTAGAGCCAAACATTAAAACTAGGAATCCTCTGCCGCAAACACACAGAATTTGGGTCATCCATGTGGCTACAGTGGCTAGTAGGATGGGTCATATGTGCGGTTAGAAGCCTCTAGCCACACTAATTTCCTTCTATGTATGCATCTTGACTGTTAGCTAGGTCAAGGAGTGGCCTAGACTCAGGGAAAAGGTTACCAACAAAATAAAGTTATTAAAGGTGTGCCCAGGTGTTATTGAGTGTTACAATAAGTGTTGGACAAGTTAGTAAGTTAGCTCCATTTTCATAACAAAATCTTGGAGATCTGGTCATGACGTAGTAAATCTCAACTAATTTTTACCCTCTTGATCTTGTAAAAGTAGGTAAATGTGGGGTGGGGTGTTATAGGGTGGTATCAGAAGGTTGCAGCACTGAACCTCAAGGTAAAAAAAGGTTTTCATGGAGGTTTATATTTTTGGCATACATGCATGATGGTTAATTGATGCTATATTAATTGTGGTCCAATGCATGCCAGTTATTTTATTGCTGTTATGGTTACATGCATGATAGATACTGGTTAATTAGTGTAGTCATATGCACATGCATTGGTTATTCATGCATGATAGTTAATTTTTTGTTATATGAATTATGGTCATATGCATGTTGATTATTTTCATTGTGATTATTTGCATGATAGTTCAGTTCTTGATATTATTATGTATCATGCTAATCTGGACTGGCTTGTGCAAATGCAATAGCCTCCACTAAGATACATTAAGGTATGATTTTTATTATGTCTTCTATTTGGTTTATCTAACATGGTATGTTTGCAGAACAATAGAAGGCTAGAGATGAAGTTCATAATAGTTGAGAATAGTTCACAAGACTCCCATACAAGCCTGAAGTGAAATCAATAGAATGGGAGAAGTTAGTCAAGAAGCAAGGAGATGGATATTCTCCTGATCTAGAAAATACATTGAGGAGCATAAGGGCAAAGATTAGAAGTTGTAAAGAAGATAATAACAGGTTGATTGAGGCATAATAAAGACTTGAAAAGGCTCATGAAAAGCAAGCCAAATTCAATTCAGTGATTTTTCAAATAATTTTAGACATATAGAAGCAAGGACAACTGAGGATCAATCATGAAGATAGGCAAGAAGAAAATACTATTGGGGCAGATGGAAGCAGGTCTTAGATAAGGCATAGGTTGGACAGGGGCAATACAGTGAAGAGTGGTAGAATCTTGGATACACCTAAGAGGAGGGCCATCACTTGTGGATTTAATTCTAGTTTTGCTTCTAGGAGACATCATCACCATCACCACCAACATCATTATAAGAAGAGTGAGAAAGGATACTTGCCAGAGGAGTTCAAGAAACTTAACCTCCTATTTTTTATGGTGACTTGACTAAGTCAGAAGATGCAAAAGCATGGACTATTGAGATAAGATGATTCCTCAGACTTCATGATTACTCAGAGAACCTGAAAGCTAAGATAACCACCTTCAGTCTGAAGGGAAAAGCAAATATTTGGTGCGAAGATGTCAAGCATGTCAGAGGCATCAAGGAAGAGAAGATGACTTGGAAAAAAATTAAAGGAATCTTAAGGAAGAAGTACCTATTTGAGAGATATTATGATGGAAAGGCAAAGGAGTTCTATGAGCTCAATATAGGTTCCATGGAATATGAAGAATATACAACTAGATTTCTAGAGTTCTTGATATATGTGCCCTATCTCAAGGATGATAAGTAAAGATCCAAAGGTTCATTAACAAACTTCCATTCTCATTCAAAGACTAGATTGAGTTTGATGAGCCTCAGTCATTGGAGGAAGCCATCAAAAAGTTGAATCATTGTTAGGAACAGTCAATGCAAGCTTGAGTTCAAGCGTGACTAGAAGGGTAATGAGAATACTAAAGGAAAATGGCTTAAGAAGCGAGGAAGATCTTAGGATGCAAGTGACAAGGAAAATACATCCCCTCATAAGAATTTCAATGCAATTGATGAAGGACATGGGTCTCAACCTAGAGAGAAGTAAAATAGAGCAATGGTAAGGAACCATTGCGATGTTGAACTTGTAGTGGACATCATTGTAGGAATGATTTCCCTTTGTAGCATAGTGGCACAATGAAAGCATGGAAGACCTCATATCTATAGTGCACAAGAGGAGTAGGAAGTTGGGGGATGTGGGTCATAGTATTCCCTGGATTTATGCAACAGTGGATAAAATATAGGTAGGTCACTAGGCATAAATCATTGAGATGGAAGGTGGAACCAGAGGGAGAGCTCTAGGAAGAGACTTAATGTATCCTCTAGTGAAAGGTGCTCATGCTCTGGAACTAAGAAATAGAGAAATTTAAAGTGTGTAGAAGCACTTTGGGGTTGAGGAAGATACATGGAAGATATTTGATAAGATGCAAACATAATAGCTAGTTTCCAGTTATCGCTAAAATTTTCAAGAGAATTAGAATCCCTTGAGAGATGATACGCGAATGTGTTAATTTGAAGGGTAGTGTGCTTGTTACAACAAGGGAAGGTGATTTTTATATTGTTATATCTATTACTGCACTAACAATTGTGTGGTTATGGCAGTATGATGTAGGGAATTGCATGGTAAAACAGATTTCCATAGATATTGAAGAAGGCTCAGGTTGAGATTTTATTTATGAACCATTAGAAGCACTAGGAACTCATGGGGGTTGAGTCATGGTGTTTGTTGAAAGTTTTGTGCTTTCAATGTTTTCTGATTTGTTTGTGCTTTATTTGTAGTTTTGGTTGTGACTAGTGCATGGCCATACCACTTTGTTTGTGATGTTGTATTTTTGTTTGGTTTTCCATGTTTTATTTATATTTCCTTCTTGTTCTTATCTTTTATGTTTTGAGGGTCTTTGGAATTGGTTGGGGGAAAGAGGAAAGCTAATAAATCTCGGGGAGATCTGAGTGAAACCCAATAGGCAATATAAGACCTAGATGATGCCCGATGCATGAATAAAGGGAAACTAAAGGCAAGAATATGACAACCAATTGGGTTGGTTGCATCCATTGGGATAAGTGGCAGGACATTTATGAGAAAGGTAACAGGAAAGGTAAAGTAAATAGATTTGAGGTATCATATGCCTTGGCTAAGTTGGGAACTATTGTTCTCAATGTTGTGCATGCATTACATAGATGAAGGAAGTTCTCTTAACCTTGACCTTATGAACATTGGTAATGTGATTATGCTAATCTCTCTCTCTCTCTATGTGTGTGTCATTGTCTGACAGGGTCGTTGGGGATCATTCTTGTGAAAGAATGATTGTTTTATGCAAGTGAAGTGGCACCAAGGAGGTTCTCTAAACCTTTAACTTACTTGATATATCTATGAATATGTGTTATATTCATGAGCGTGATTGATTACTAAAGTTATGATTGATATGTTCTTTTCAAAGATCATTCTTATGGAGAATGATGGTATGAGTGGCATGAAAATATTCTTGGGTATATGGGGAATCGATTGGGAAAGAGGTAGCCTTGGCTGATTTATGATTTTGATATATGTGTTTATAACTATGCCTATCTTTATGCTATGAACAGGAATGTTGAAGGATACATCAGCATAATGAAAGCAGTGGATATGTGGCATGTTGGGACAAGCATGCATAATGGAAGGAACCACGGGCCTAGGATTTGGGTTGCGTATGCACATGGTAAGGCATGGGAAAGACAACAGAGGAAATAATGCATGGTAGAGATGATATGCCATTTGGATATGTAATACTATTGTCTTGTGTACATGTTGTACATGTTTACGTGTTGTACTGTGACATGTGTATTGTGTATGTGTGGTGTTGTATTATGGGTGTATGTGAAAGCGTTATGGTATACCATCTGTAGGTGTATGTGTTGCATAATGTGTTGGGGAAGGTGGGTACAAGATTTCTTGGATTCCCTTGTTGTTGATATTAAGGGTAGAGGTGGTATAGTCTCTAGGTGCCCTTGTTGTTGATATTGAGCGTAGATGTGGTATAGTCTATGGATTCCTTTGTTGCTGATTTTGATGGTAGAGGTATTATATTCTCTAGATGCCCTTGTTGTTAATATTGAGGGAGGAGGTGGTACAGACTCTCAATTCCCTTGTTGTTGATATTGAGGGAGAACACAGTGTAGTCTCTAGATTTCGTTGTTGCTCATATTGAGGTAGGAGGAGGTATAGTCTTTGGATTCCCTTATTTCTTTGGAAGAGAAGAGAGGTCACTAGGTGCTTTCTAGGTTCAGCAACCAATCCAGTGTGTGTATGGAAAAGACAAAAACAAAGGTAGAAGCAAAGAACCATTTGAAACATAAGTATCAATATTTCATTTCAGTGCTAATTTCAAAATTATGAAAATGTTCTATGATTCTGAATTATGATGGTTGAGTTTTGAGCTAATCAAATGTGATACCTCTATATATGATGATTTGATCAAGGAGCTAATTTGATTTTTTTTGACAGGGATTAAACATAATTGCAAGTGTCACCTTATTGACGAGCTATTAATGAGGTATGATTTGAATTTATTACAATTCCTTTTGATTGTAATGGAAATTATGTGCCTAGTATGGGAAAGCACGGAAATTCCTGGTTATGTTGCTGGAATTGACTGCAAGAGAGCTAGAAACAACAACAAAAGGAATTGGAACATGCAACAATATGCTGGTAACAAACTTTAGGAGCATGGCCATTGTGGGATACTGGTACCCAATAGCGTTCATTGATTTCCATAAGCATGCTATGATTAGTATGATGGTTTTGAGTCAGGGGTATGCCTTTGTTTTTGGATCTTCTGATGCAAGGAAACATTACCAAGGAATGGATTTCCCGACTGATTAGGAAGTAGAGAAGGGGATCCCTAAAATTGGAATGTGAGTGATTGCATGAAAGGGGGTGACCATATTTCTTGAGGGATTGGGAAGAAAAGAAGGTAAGGCTAGAAAATAAATCTTTTTTGGTCAATAACATTGTTGATTGGAATTATAATCACATTAAGAGTGTGCACGAGAAAAATGAGTAGGTAAATGTTCAATAAGAGAAAAAGTAGTGCAAGGATTGTAGTGCTAGAAATTGGAGGTAGACTTTCATCTGAACAGTGGATTCTAGACTCCCTGGGAAGGAGATGAAACCTTGGTACTACTTTGAGGGTGGAGGTGTGAGCCTCTGGATTCCCTTGTTGGCAATGCAAACATTGTATCATTTTATTTGTTGGTTGAGAAAATGTGCATATGTATATATGTGTATATTGTCGTAAATACTGCATCAACCTGTGTTTATAAATATCCATAAGCAGTATGTTTTTCTAATCATAAGTGTCATAGAACATCAAGGATAGAGTTCCCCCAAGGGGGAGGGGTTTGTAACAACCCCAGGTTATATTTCCATGTAAAAAAGGAAAAAATCAACTAAGTTCATGGGACATGTATTCCAAGCTAAATGGAGGGAAAAAAATCATATTGGGGGTCACTTGTGATTATTTAATGGCTATGGAAATTGGCATTGGCAAAAGGAAAAGGGAAATTAATTCAAGAAATAAAGGAAAATAGGAGAAAATGAATATGAAGGGACAAGAATATGCATGCAAGGGAAATTAGAGAGAAAATAAAGGAAAATGAAAGAAAATAGGAAAGGGAAAGGAAGAGACACCATACATCAATGAAAAAAGGTACCTGAGAAACAATTGACAACTTTTCATTAACTTTGAATCAGTTTCATCCTTGGATAATGTTGCCTCGGCTACAACCACCCTCCAAAATTTTGCCTTAGCTGCATTTTGGAGCTTCCCTACCAACCTTTCGTAGCAACATATCTTGCTTCGTCAAGTAGACAAGCTTCATTGATTTTCTTGCAGAATGATAGCCTATCCATCAGATCTTGTTCCATTCCCCTCACAAGTTGTTCTTCTAAACTTGGTCCAGTTGCAGGTTGAATAGCTCCCTCAAGAAATTGCGCAGTTCTAGAGGGAAACCAACATTCTCTCCAGAAATTGCGCAATTTTGTCTAGTAGTCTTTTGGGCTCTAGAATTGCACAAATATTTCAGTCAAGCTTCACTGAGAAAATTGCACAATTCTTCCCAGCAGGGCTCCTCAACCCAAGAATTGTGCAATCCTAGGAACCAATCAGCTGCTTTGCCCAAAAATTACATAAATCTCCTAGGCAGCGAGCCCAACACCCTCCCAGAAATGCACATTTTCTCCCAATAGTTGAGCAGGCTCTTGCATGTGCATTTGAGTTGACCAGTTCCCTCTAGGACTGAGCAAAACTAATTTGTATGCATGGGCTTCTCCTCCTAAGGCAATATGCAAAGGAATCCCTTGATCCAGGGATTTATTTTTAGTAACTATAGGTTACATGCAAGGATCATCTCAGAAACCTCCTGCCAAGTATCATTTTTTCTAGATTTGGGGCATGCACGTCACAACCTCAATCTTATCAAAACTCATCAACTCGATGTTGTAGAGCTCATTCCTCACATCGAACTTACACCTTTAGCATCCCACATTGCATCTAGGAGTCATTGGCACATTCAACTCAATTGTCTCGGGGGAAGCTCACTTTTTATGATTTCCACTGCCTTTTTGTCGCTTTTTTTGTTTCGCTTTGTGTGAGTGTTGTCTTCTCAATTTCAGTGAGCTCTTGCTGTCATTTACATGCATACTAGCTTTTACTAGCATTGTTTTAGTTTTTGTTTGCATCTCACTATTGTCACATGCATGGGACAATTTTTGCACGGATGGTCACCATTGGGTGACTCGCTTTCACACACTTGCATGCTTTCCCTTTTCCTGAATCCTACACTTGTTGTTTGCATGAATGATCATTCACTCTTTTTTTCACTCATCTCCTCATGCATTCACACTTCTCATATTTTTAGTCGCCCATCAGCCAGACTGGGCTGCCTTGGCCCAGACTGTGCCTTTCCTAGCTAGCACTGCACATTTCCAGAAGAGAAGGCTCTGCCTTCCCTCTAGAAATTGCACAAATCTAGCCAAGCATTGACCTCCAGGCTTGCATTGTGCAATTCTTGGAGGTAGTGTCATGTTGGCCCCAGAAACTCCGCAATGTAGCTTGTTGGTTGCATGTCACTGCTGACTGAAATTGTACATTCTATAGTTTAAATCCTCAATAGGCCAGGCTAGACTGTGCATTGCATAGTTCCAGCAGCTAGTCAGCCTCCTGACAGCTCGGATTGTGCCTTGCACAGTTTTGGAAGTGAATCTCCTGACCTTTCGGCGGAAATTGTGTAACCTTCATGATCAATCACACAGGTATGTTGCAAGTCAATTCTCAAGTTCGTTTTGGTTTTTGACTAACAGATGCTTTCCATGAGTGTTTCCATGTCTCCAGGTATCGCAAGTGTTCATATGTCTCTCAGTAGCACACGTACAATGGTGTCCAGTAGAGCAAAGTAGATGACACCATTCATAGCTCACTTGGGGATGCAATTGATCAAGTGTCTATGAATTTGCCTACCCACAAAGACATCAATTTGTTCGTAGACAAGGACATCAAGGTATGATGATAGCAGCATCACAACAAGCAACACCATCAATAGAAGTTGAAGGCAACATACTGGATGCAACAAACATAAGAGGAAGGCTTTTGACAACATAGAGGCAAAACAAAGTTGCAAGATCAAGCAGATCCACTGGTGGTGGAAGCAACTTTGGAGAATTAGGCTATGAGGTGATGACGCGACATGAAGATTGCACAGAGGTAGAGAACGAAACAAAGAAGGAGTTGCATGTGCTAAAGTAGCAACTCAAGGAAGAACAAGAGCTGCATAGATGAGAGAATGAGTTGCAGCAAGGGGCGCATCATGCACTCACGGATGAAACTATGCCTATACAAGTTATAGACATGGTGAGTGGTATTGTTGATCGCATGCAAGGGAATTCAGTAGCATGCATGTCATTGTGTGCATGCATGCGTTCTAACCCATTTGGCACACTCACTGAGGCAAAGACAAAAATAAAGTCCAAATGGAGTTGAACATGCAGTTGACAGTTGATGTGCATGACCACCAACACACACTAGAAGATCAACATGAACACTATGCATCAGTATGTTTCCAGTTCGACCACACCCAAGAAGACCATGTGCATGCTAGCAGACGAGTTGGATGGAGGAGCCATACCAATGTGCCCAGATGCAACAAAGGTAAGATTTCCTTCAGTAGGGTGTCACCATGGAGTGCATGCACACCATCATGGACGACCAAGCTTGGCATCAGCTCACCACGTTCACCATCACAAGCATGTAAAAGATTTGGTCTCATCACAATGGACCGAGTGTCAGTGATGTCTTGCATGGCTTTCTCAAGAAATTTTGTCTCACATGGGCACATGTGCATTGTAATTTAACGTCTTGTCAAGTGGAAGTTCAAGTGTCGATAGTTGAATGTAACAGTCATAGAATAGTTGAAGAGTCATGAGGGTAGATGAACGGTCTCAAAGGGGAATGTTAAGGGTCACCCCACCCTTTGCTATAAATAGCATATCATAACTCATTGTATAGGCTTTTGGTCAGCCAAGCTTCTGATAAGACTATCTTAGAGAGAGCTTGGACAATATTGTAACGAGCCTTGGCTTCTCCACTGTGTAGGGCTAGTGCATCTCTTTGGAGGAGCAGGCAGTTGTGGCTTAACGTTCTGCTATCGAACTAGTGGTTGGACATGGATGTATTGTATGATTGGAACTTACACTTCTTAATATAATAGAGCCAACATGTTTCATGCATATGTCATATTGTATTCCAACTATCTTGTTTACTCTAAATGGTATATGTATCTGTTTGCTTATGCATGCATGTATGGACTATTCTGTATATGTATGAATCTTACTGAAATGTTTTGATTGGTTTAACCATCACTTTGTATTGTTAGCTAACTTACTTTCCATTTTGTGATGCATCTTCACTCATGTTTTCCTTCCAAACCAAATCCTACCATAGGTTTCCAAGGGGCACACTCACCAAACTTTCCATGTGTTAGAATTGTTCATGCACCTTCCTTGTCTTACTGCAAATTTAACACCCTTCCTTGCTACCAACAGAATTATCTTACTTGCCTCTGTGTGAAATCGCGGTCAAGGAATTACCATACGACCCACTGCTAGGACTCCTACACCAAACAGTTTGAGGACTAATTGGGGACTTCTTACCGGGGAGATCCCTTGACATGTTGATGGGTCTAGCACTGTCAACATATAGCTTTAGTTTTTCAAAGGAATAAATCGAAGTCCAAGTGAGAGAACAAGCAAGGGAGAAAGAAAGGAAGGAAAACAAGGAAGCATAAGAGGAAGTTTGGAGAATAGAAAGTAAGAATAGAAAACAGTTGTGGATTTGAAAGTAACAATGTACATGTGTGATTTATAATGTTGGGACTTGATGTACGGTGCATGTGTTGGTTTATTGGTTATGTTTTTTATCATTGGCATGGGATTTTCCCAGATTGATAATGGTTAACAACCTTGCCTTGTAATTTCCCGGATAACCATGGTGTGATGGGATTCATTCTTGGTTGAGCTTTGGATTGCCAAAATATTTTGGATTTGAGTGAGGTGGTCTTAGGAAAATTCCAAGGTTGGGGGTGGAGATGGTTTTCTCTGGGAATCCCTTGATAGGTGGGTAGAGATAGGAAAATTCCTCTAGGTATGGTGAAGAAATTTTGAGGCATCCAAGCTTGTGTTGGTTTGGTGATTTATTGACCAATTTAGTTGAGATAATTGTAGTTGAGGGTTGAGGTGGTTTATCCTCTAGAATCCCTTGTTGGTTTTGTTTTGGTTTATCCCATGTGATCCCACATTCATGCTTGTAATATGGCATGAGGGTGATTGGGCTGAAAGAAAGATTTGGTTCAGGCCCAATCTATGGTCAAGTGGTACGTGGAACTCCCCGACTTGGTTGGAATTTACATATGGTAATATGTGTTATTCTTTAATGAGATAAATGAACACAAGTATTGGTTATTATGTTGATCATATGACTAGTTTGTGATGGCTTCATTCTGGTTAAATTTTGGTTACATGCATGGTATATCTCTTATGATATTATGTGCTCTTGTTATTTATCTTTTTCATCATTGATAAGCTATTGTATGATTATATGAATGCATGGGAAATTATGTGTTTGCTACAATTAGTAACAAAGGGCAGTAAGCCTTCTTGATGATCATTTGATGAACTAATGAAACAACGATTAGAATGTGCATTCATGGCCTACATATATTATGTTTACAATGTGTTTGTCTAAATGATTATCATGTTTAACTATTTTCTAGGAATAATCATAATTAAAATATAATAATTATCTGGCTGGGGTCATAAGGTCAAAATTAGCTGTTATAAATCTAGTTGTTGGAGTCTCTGCCCATACTATTTAACTAGCTAAGCTGGATCGGTTCTTCAACTTGTCCTGACGATGAACCACACTGGTTGGTTCAAAACGCGTCGACAAAACATTATTTATGTGATTTCGCCGAAAATTCTCTAAACAATGTTATGGATCATAGAAGTCTAAATTCCTTAATTGATTATCATGTATTTGATAATATTGAGAAATAAAAAATCTAAGAATAGTGCATGGAGACTTGTACAGGTTAATGATAGAGTTATGGAAGGTTTTGGGTAGTTGGATGATTGTTGGCATAAGTTTTTGGAGCCAAACTTTGAAACTAGGAATCCTCTGCCCCAGTCACACTAAAGTTGGGTCGTCCATGCGGTTGCAGTTGTTGGGAGAATGGGTTATATGTGATGATGGAAGCCTGTAACCACACTTATTTCCTTCTGTGCACGTGGTTGGGTTGTGAGCTAGTGTTGAGGGAAATGTTCCCCTAAGGCTTTTGGGTGGAAATCCTAGCAGACTGAAAGTTGTCTAAACAAAGAAACACACATTCACACAACCATTATGCTATTATAAGCAAATTCTATAGTAAGAGGGGCGTACCTCAGGTCCTACGTTCAAGAAGTTCCTTTAGGGTCTGAACCCTTCTTCAAGTCCCTTTCGCTCCTTTGTCTTGCAAAACAACCAATCCCAAATAACACAGCAGTATATGGACAAAGACTTATAAGGAAATCATCTTCATGTTATAAAGGAAGGTAGTTAGTTATGAACTTTAAACAACCATTCACATATGAATTCCAACATGAATATCATAAACATAAAGAAGATGCATATCAGGAACCAAGACGTGTTTTTTTATTATAGACAAATAGAATGTACAAAAGGAATAATATCACCTGAGTAACCTTTCGCGGGATCCAAGCAAAGCTTCCTTCCAGATCCGTCCAGCCTCAAGCCTTTAGCATATCTCCTTCCATGACTCACTCCAGGATGCCATAGCTAGTGGATGAACATCAACACACAAGGAAACAAGGGTTTCCTGTACAAATGGGGGAAGTGCAGAAGGCACAAGGGTCTTCAGACCTGGTCAGGGGAAAAATCTTAGTACAATAACCTTTTCTCTATCTTCTCTCCTTCCTTAGGCCTTCCCTTTGAGGTCTTTTTATACCTCTCCCAAAGTAGTTTTTTAGTTGGGAGTTGGTTGGGAACAATTGGGCCACAGGCACTAACAGGTGATCAGCAGGTAAAACCCGCAATCTCAGCCCAAAATTAAGGAGTTTTATATTTTTTTAAGTGTTTTAATACGTATACGCGGGTTGGGTATATGCCTACCCGCGTATACACGCATTTAACTCAGGGCAATGTCGCGTATAAGGGATAAAACACTGTTTTTTAAATTTTGGACCAGGTCTAGAAGGAGGGGTTGCCTTAGGCCATGAGTGCAACATCACAAACCATAAGAGTGAGCTTTGGAGCTATAACAGGAATTGTTAGACAATAGATTAGATCTGACCTATAGAGGGTTTGTATGACCAAAATAATGTAGGGATTCAAATGATGTTCGAGTTGGATAACTAATGGATCCATCGAATTAAGGGGATGAATGTTAAGATCTTGTTGTAGTGAGTTTGTATGAAGGAAATTGTTAAAATATTTACAAGACGAAAAGAGGGACTCAATACCAGAGTTTAATGCTCTTTGAGATATTGTATATTGTTGGAGTATTGGACTGAAAGATCAACTTAGATTCTACTAAGAAGCAACTAAAAGGAGGCTTCTACACAATTATCACTTGTTGAAATGGCTAGTTCGGCTGTGTGAATTGAATGGAGGGCTAGTTTAACTCTAGGAATTGAATTGGGTCATGAATTAACTCCCAGAATTATGTAGGAGTAGTGGAATAGCCTATGGAAAGTTGTATTTGATTAGGTGCTCCAAAAATAGCTCAAAATTAAAAGTTGTCGGATTGGTGTAGAACCTAAACGACAATGTAATTCTCTTCATCCTGAATCCAACGCAACTTGTTTCATGTAAAACATACGTCGTATGCTTCGAGAATCATGTTATATTTGTTTTCCAAAACAGGGGAATTTTTGCAAAATGTGACAGCGGAATCAACAGTGCGTACTTATGATGTTGCACTAACTGTGCAGGTTGAGGTGGAAGGGTTGACTAGTCAAAATCCTCCGGTGAATCATATGATGCCAAGTGGTAGTTCTAGATTGGGTGCATTTGGCGGATTTTTATTGGTTAGAAGGTGGCCAACCACAAGCTAACACGTGGCCTAGTGAGAGGCCACCATGTGGCAACCCGGGGGCCACCAAAAGTTTGTTTGAGGTTTGGGAAGTAGCAGCAGGGGTCGAACCCGCGACCTCCAAGCACATAAAAAAATCCTCCTACCAATGTGCCACAACCATGAGTCTTAATAGACTATGGTGGCCACGACTATTTAACGTTGAAGTATTTCGCATTTGGGAAAAGGGCCAGCCCGTGGGGGTGGGGGGGTGGGGTGCAGCCCTTGGGCACGTACCACCAATGTGACCACCACTGGAGGGGGTGTGAGGGGCTCGGTTGGCGAGGTGGGCCATTGGCCTTAGCCTGGGGCACGTGCCCCCCATGTGCCCAAAATTTTTGGAATTAAGGTGCTAGAGGAATTTAATGCGCCTGACAATTTCGCTTGGAAATCAATGAAATTGGCGCTTCATTAGCACAATTTGGGGTGAATTTGCAGGATGGTGTCGGATTTTGGGGAATTTGTGGTGAAATTAGCAGAAAGACTTGGGGAAGACATAACTTCTTCAATTTTTGACTAATTCAAGGACAGAAAGAGGCTACACAGGGATTTTTGGGCATTATGGAGCCATTGGAGCAAGTTTCAGAACTATCTGAGCAGTGTAAATTGATGTATTCAGAATTTTTAGCATAATAGAGAGGGCCAAGCCATTGGAACCTGGACCAAAGAGACGTAGCTCGGGCAAGGTGAACTCCTTCATCATGTGCTATTATGATATTGTTTTTGGTGATGTTCATGCTTGTTATATGATGTTTTTCAGTCATTTGTTTATGTTAATTTGTACATAAAATTTACATAAAAACACTAAAAAAATCATGTTTTAAACTTGCAATTAACCTCATGAATCCTTAGGCACTTTTAAACATATTTTGAAAAGGAATTTAGTTCAACAAACTAATTATCCCATTCATATCAAGTTTGGTATCAAATCTCTTGGTTTTCTTTGTGCAAGAAGGATTTAACTGTTTGCAAGTGAATGTCATTCTTACAAGGTTGAAGCTCAAGAGAGGAGAAGGGAAGCTGATTGAAAGCCCTACAGTTGGGTCAAGGAGAAGGAGTGCAAGGTTGCCACAATCTCCACCACCATTTCTTCCTCAAGTTGTAGTTGAGGCTTTAGTGAGCATGTTACATGAAGGAGAGCCTACAAATATGATAGAGGATGAAAAGGTGTTTAGGAAGATTTTCTTTGATATGAAAAAGATGGTGAAGGTCCTCTATGAAGAGAGGAATACCAGAGTGCAGGGTGAAATATCCAAGCCTCCAAAAGCAAAAGGTTCTTTAGGAGGAGGAGGTAATGGAAATGGAGGTAAACCTCCACCCTCTCCACCATATTCTTCATTTTCATCTTCACAAGTATCTTCACCCTCTTTCACGAATAAAACCCTTACTCATACTCGTCAACATACCTCAAAAGGAACTGGTAAATCACCCATGTTAAAACTTGATGTTAAATTTGAACTTCCCATGTATAATGTTGAAGTGAATGCAGAGAAGCTTGAAAATTGTGTTCGTCATTTGGAGGTCTATTATAGAATTTGAAACCTTCGAGATGATGACATAAAGATTCAGCTAGCTTCCTTGAGGCTGGAGGGTGCAACACTAGTATGGTGGGAATCAAAGACATAAGAAGAGATAAAAAAACACGTTAAGATCTCAATTTCTTGGTTTGATTTCATTGTTGCAATTAAAAGAAAGTTTTACCATCTAGCATATATGCAAAAAGCCATCATGAATTGGTAGAACTTTAGTCAACGTAAAGGTCAAAATGTACAATATTACACCCAAGAATTTAGAAAAAGGTCTCTAATGTTAGGTGAGATTTTAAATCACAAGACATGTTGCTGAAGTATATAGGGGGTTTACATAGTTACCTTAGGCATACTATCCTTATGTTTAACCCCAATAAACTAAATGAGGTGTGTGTGAAAGCCACTCATTTTGAGGCAAGAGGAAAAAATACTCTAGAAGAGGGTAGTAAAAATCCATTTAAGGGTAAAAGAAAAGAAAAGGGTTTCAAAGGGAAAGGAAAGAAAAATGTATCCATTAAGAAGGAAGGAGAGAAATTAACATGCAAGCATTGTTCCAAAGAGGGTCACGATGAATCTCATTGTTAGAAGCTTCACCCCGAGATGAAAATAAAGAAATTCAACAACAAGGGAAAACAAAATACAACTGCAACCACTCAACAAGATTTGGGATCCAATTTGGGTGATGAAACTAAAATTGCAGCCATAGGAATGAAAGGAAAAGAAAGGATATAACTTTTTCACATAAGGGTAATCTCAAAACATAGTAAAATTGATACTCTTTTTCATAGTGGCTCTCAAGCCAATCTCATCTCTGAATACATTGTCAAAAGTTTAAACTTGGAAACCATTCCACATCAAAATCCATATCCATTAGGATGGTTGTGTGACAATGCACAATTCCAAGTAACTAGAAAGTGTAAACTGAAATTTTCCATTACTGCAAATTTCATAGATGAAGTGGAGCTTGATGTTGTGCCATTATATATATGTGATATAGTTTTAGGAAACCTGTATCTCTATGAAAGAAAATTTATCTTCCATAGACATGAAAACAAATACCATTTGTTCAAAGATGGAGTAGAATACATTGTGAGAGCCCATAGCAAGAAACTAAATCTTTCACTTGTTAATGTGGGGCAGATGAAAAGTCTAGTGAATTATAGCAAGAATTTTGTGCTTCTAATGATCAAACCCAAAAATGATATTGATAATGAAGCTTTTCAAGGTTGTGACTCAAGATTGAAATCTGAATTGGTTGATGTTGTTAACCAATATGATGAGATGTTTCAGGAACCAAAAGGATTGCCTCCCAAGATAGGAATCCAACATGAGATATAGTTGTAGCAAGATATTCCTCTTCCTAACATTTCCATGTATAAGATGTTAGTGATGGAAAGTGCATAAATTAAAAATAAAATTCAAGTGTTGTTGGATAATGGGATCACCTATTGTTTTGGTTCCAAATAAAGATGGAACATGGCACATGTGTGTGGACTTTCGTGCATTAAACAAGATTAAAGTAAAGAACCGTTACCCACTGCCTAGAATAGATGATTTACTTGATCAATTGAAAGATGAAAAGTACTTTAATAATTTGGAATTAAGGAGTGGCTACCATCAAATTAGAATTGCTAAAGGAGACATTTGGAAGACAAAATTCAAAACAAAACAAGGTTTGTTTGAATGGCTAGTTATGCCTTTTGGTTTATGTAATGTTCTTGAGACCTTCATGCATGTGATGAATGATGTGTTGAGACCATTTCTTGATTATTTTTTTATAGTATACATAGATGACATCTTAATTTTCATTAAATCTCGTGATGAACATGTCATGCATGTGATAAAATTACTTGATGTCTTAAAGAAAGAACATTTGTATTTAAAGATGTCAAAGTGTGAGTTTGGAAAAACTTCTTTAGTTTACTTGGGTCATATTGTTGAAGGAGGTGAGTTGAAAATAGATCCCTCCAAGGTTGATGTCATTTTGAATTGGCCAAGACCCAAGACAGTTACTGAGGTGAGAATTTTTTTGGGAGCATCGCAATATTGGAGAAAATTCATTGATAAATTTTCTTCTATAGCAACTCCTTTGCATGCATTGACTAGTGTGAAAAATGTTTTTCAGTGGGGAGGAAAACAACAAAAGGCCTTTGATGCATTGGAGGAAAAGGTCAATTCATCTCTAATACTTGCACTTCTAGACTTGAGACATTTGATATTGAGACTAATGCTATTGATTATGCCATGGGTGCAGTCCTCATGCAACATGGTAAGCCTATCTATTTTCATTCGGAAACTTTTAATGGTGCAATGATTAATTATCCTACATATGACAAGGAATTGTATGCATTGGTGAAAAGTGTGAAAAAGCGGAAACACTACTTGATGGGTAAGGAAACAATCATTCATAGTGATCATTAGCCATTGCAATACTTGCAATCTCAATCTAAGTTGCAGTAATCAAGGCACTTTTGATGGATGGGTTTTCCTCAACAATTCCACTTGGTAATAAGGTATAAGAAAGGTATTATAATAAAGTTTTTGATATGATTTTTTGGCCTATTATTAGTGAAACTACTTTACTCAAGCATAATTATGTTTTGAATGGAAGTTATATTTACAAGTATGCATTAGACAATCACTTTCAGGATGCTTATGCAAGCTTGATTCAAGGTAACCAGGTAGAGGTATTGGATTATCATTTGCAATATAAATTTTTGTACCATCTTGGTAAGCTTTGTATTCCACAAGGAAAAAGAGTCAATATCATAAGAGAGGCACATACTTCTCTTATTGCTGGTCATTTCAATGTAAGTAAGATGGTGGCACATCTACAGTGTTGTTATTGGCCACGCATGCTTGAAAGTGTGACACATTTTATTAAAGGATGTTCATTATGTGAAGTCAATAAGCCTAGCAATAGGAAGTTACGATTGTAAACACCACTTCTAGTTCCTTCACAACCATGGGAGAGTGTTCTATGGATTTTGTAGGAGGTTTTCCATTGTCAAAGAGAGGTCATGATTATTTGTATGTGGTTGTGGATAGGTTCAGAAAAATGTGTATTTTAATGCCATGTAAAAAGAAAATTACAGTTGAACAAACTGCTCAGTTATTCTTTCAGAATGTATGGGTGAATTTTGGATCTCCCACATCCATTTTTAATGATCTAGATTCTCGCTTTGTTGGGAATTTTTGGTCAGTCTTGTGGGGATTCATGGACACCAAATTGAAAAAGAGTACAACATTTCACCACAAACAGATGGTAAAACAGAGGTGGTGAATAGAACAATGATACATCTTCTTCATGGATATTATAGCAAGCATCCTAAGTTATGAGATGAACATTTGCACTAAATTCAACATGCTTACAACTAGGCCAAGAACTCTTCAACTCAAACATCACCATTTGAGTCATGTTTGGGATACTTGCATAAGCCTCCTTTGGATTTCATTTTTGGAAAGGATGTTGCTATTGATGGTCATATTGACATAGATAAAGCAAGAAGGTTCATTGAACAAATCCAATTGGTACACCAAAGAGTTCAAGAACAATAGGAAAAGAGCCAAGGCAAGTACAAAGAAAGGCACGACAAGCATCGTGTAGATCACAAGTTCCAAGTCGGTGATGAAGTTTGGCTTCACATTAGCAAATAGAGGCTCCAAGGAGAAGGTAAAAAACTGAAACCAATTAGATATGATCCATTTAGAATTCTAGAAAATATTGGTGATAATGCCTTCAGGTTGGATTTTCCTTCATATGTGCAAATTTATTTTATTGTTAATGTTGAGAACTTAAGGTTTTTATGAGCCCCCTTTGATTGAAGATCAAGGAGAAAATGTCAAAATTCCTTCCATTGAGGATTTTTCTCCTGAATACCTTGATGAACTATAGCAAGACACCATTCTTGACATATGAACAAGGTCTTCAAAATGAGGGAGTGTGGACTACATTCGAATGTGACTCAAAGGAACAAATCCTTCAAAACCCAAATGGATCAAGATTGGAAAGGTGAAGGAACTGTACCCTCACCTGCTGGACAACTAAAAGTGATCTTTTGGGGTCCAAAAGGCTTCTAGTGGGGAGGAATGATCAGAAAATAACTCAAAATTAAAAGCTGTCAGATCAGTGTGGAATGTAAATGAACCCATATTTCTCATCATCATGAATCTCACGCAACTCGTTTCGCATGAAACAGACACCATATGCTCCCAGAATGATGTTCTGTTCGTTTTCCCAAATAGGGGAATTTTTGAAAAATGTGACAGCCCAGTTAGCAGTCCATACTACTTACATGGCACTGGCTACGCAGGCTAAGGTGGGAGGGTTGACTGGTCAACATTCCAAGTGGTGATTTTGTATTTGGTGCATTTGGTGGATTTTTATTGGTCGAAAGGTGGCCAACCACAAGCTAACACGTGGCAACCGAGGGGCCACCAAAAGTTTGTTTGAGGTCTACACAATAGCAATGGGGGTCGAACCCACGACCTCCAAGCACATAACCAAAGCCTCCTACCAATGCACCACAACCATGAGTCTTAATAGACTATGGTGGTGGCAACTATTTAACGTTGAAGTATTTCATATTTGGGGAAAAGGGCTAGCCTGTGGGGGGCCAATGCTTGGGCATGCGCCACCAATGTGACCACCACTGGACGGGGAGTGGGGGGCCCAGCCAATGGGGAAAGACGTTGGACTTAGCCTCGGGCAAGTGGCCCCCATGTGCCCAAAGTTTTTGGAATTAAAGAGTTAAAGGCAATTTAACGTGCCCAACAATTTCACCCAAAAATCAGTAAAATTATCGCTCTGTTAGCACAATTTGGGGCCAATTTGTAGGATGGTGCCAAAATTTGAGGAATTTGCAGTGCGATTAGCATAAAGTCTTGGGGAAGCCATCACTTCTTCAGCTTTTGAGTAAATCAGGGGCAGAAAGAGGCTACACAGGCAGTTTTGGGCATTCTAGAGCCATTAGAACAAGGTTCAAAGCTATCTGAGCATTGTCAACTGATATATTCACATTTTTTAGCATAATAGAGAGGGTCAAGCTGGACCAAGGAGACATAGCCCGGGCGGGGTGAACTCCTTCAGCGTGTGATACTGTGATACCTTTTTGGTCATTTTCATGCATGTTATATGATTTTGTTCAGTCATTTGTTTATATTAATTTATACATAAAATTTACATAAAAACACTCAAAAACTCATGTTTTAAACTTGCAATTAACCTCATGAATCCTTAATAACTTTTAAACATATTCTGAGAAGGAATTTAGTACATCAAAATAATTATCCCATTCATATCATTCTCAAACTTAATAAATTAGGAAAAGGTTTTTCCAACAAGTGCTCAACAACCATCATTATGGTTCCAATGTGTTATCAAAATAGTGCTCGATAGTTAGTGAACTAGTGGGAGCAGTGGGGTTATTGTAACGTCCACTATGACAACAAGGGAGGTTGGGGCCAACGTAATTTTGGAACAATCAAGATATGAAACTCTCCTCTAAAAACGTTTTCAAACTAACATCTATTGGGCACGGGATCCCCCAAGGGAAGTTTTGGGGCTTAAAGCCTAGATTTTGACTAAATCCAATGTAAAGACTCCTTGTTTTGTGGGCACAGAGCGCGAGCTTGTAAATGAGTCATAGGGTTTTGTGCCCTCACATTTGTAATGTAATGTCAGCTTTGGAGATCTACCCATGGTCCGCGGACCATGGGATTGTATAAATAGAGCGAGGCTCTAAGTTGTAAAGGAAAGAAAAAGAGAGAAAAGTAATGAATGAAGGATGAATAATTGAGTCTTATCAAAGTGTAAATTCGAGTCTTAGGTCGTAGAATAGGAGAAGGCTCTGCAACTGAGTGCGTAGAGGCCTAGTAGTCTACAGCTAAGTGCGTGGATACCTGCAGCTGAGTGCACTGGGTGAGTCAATTTTATAACTATTGGAGAAGTATTAAAGAGAAGTTTAATATCATTTATGTGTATCTTTTCCTACTTTGTGCATTGAATGCATTGGGCATAAATTGCAAATTCATTGTTTATATGGTGCATGAATTGTATGATTGAGTTGATTAAGAGAATATAAGATAAATTATCTGTTTACGTGAAGTTAACTAACATTTATAAGAAGATAAGTAAGATCTACTGTGTAACTTGGGGAAATAATGCAGATCGATGCCTTAGCAGCGTGAAAGCACCTCAGCCCCTGGTTAGGGTTGCACGAAGGTGATTATAACAGATCGCGAAGGCCTCGCAGGTCAAGGAAGTGCGTAAAGCCATTCATAGTTGGACTAAATCGGCCCCTCAGACATCTCAAGGGTGCAGAAACTTGGTTCTAACATCTCCCCATACTGTTTCAGGTGAGACCTCAGTCCACGCTCCATGGGTTGTTGCCAAAAGGGCCAGTAGTGTAGGGATTTGTTTGGTTGATTAACTTCGAACTTGGGTTAGCCCCCCTCAAGCCAACAAATTTTGGAAATAATACTGAGAGGGGGGGGTGAATCAGCATTATCAGATCAAGGGTTTTTCTTTTTATAATCAGATTTATATACGCTACTTAAGAGAGGGGAACTAGTGTGTACACACAACTGTCTTGAAGGTAACTAGCATTTATGTAGTAAACTTATGATTTAGTTAATTCATCATAGGTTGATCTTTAATTAGTGCATCAATACTTCACCAATCATTAAATAATAACCATGTGCAGTATAAACATAATAAACCATTACACATAAGCAACACACATGAATACCAAGATTTAAGGTGGAAACCTAATGTGGGTGAAAACCACCTGCTGCTGTCATCTTTGTCTTCTTTTAATAATAAGAAAATCTATTTACAATATTGTACTAGTGCATACTCATACCAATATGCAGGCTTCTACCTGCAGAAGGTTACAACCTTCTCTCATTCTCCAGCTTCTACTGGAAGGGAGCTACAACCCCTTAGCTCTTGTACTAGCCAATATGTTTACTAGTACGTAGGTACTAGCCTACAAAAAACTCCACTCTTCCACCAGGGACCACGTTTCATGAATTTTCAGAATGGATGCTCCTGGCACATATCAAGACATATGAATAACTTAACTCATCAATAACCCATCATAAATTTAGAAAGTCAGACTTCATCAACCAACATGCAGTTAACCTAAAACAATCAAATCACTATCATCAGAACACTATGCTAAACCTAGAAACCTATATCAACATTCAAAACCAATTGAAACCTCAAAAATTCATGTGTCAGACTGTATACTCTACTTTAATTAAGAAAACCTACATGTATACGCTACTTCCTTCAGCCCAACCTACGTATACCTATAAAGATTCTGAATCATAAAATCTTTGAATCACAAACTGTACCAACCAAAATTGTATTGAACATCTATTGTCAACTTACAGAACTTTACATAGGCAGGCAACAGAAAACACTTCTTCTCGCTTATACAATCAATCGAATATCAACCTCCTTATGCATTCATATTTACATTCATATCTAAGAAGACTTCATTGATAGACAACAGTAAAATAACAGCAACAATAAATCAACAATATTGATATGATAGATCAGTCATCTTTGAACATCAAACCTTTCTTTTGTGTACACTACTTGAAAGAACAGAACCTGCATGTATACGCTCTTTTTCCGAGACAAACCTCCACACAGATTTGAAAATATTGACTTAGAACTTTGCTACAATTCCAAACCTCAGACAAACCCAGATCATGATAGATAATGAATAAAATAGATGCAAAACATCAGATCTATCCTCAACCAATATCAGATCATTCAAGAATCAGTCATTTCAGGTCTCATGATCCTGATCCAATATTGAACTCAAGGCGCACATAAATATTTCAGATCTAGTCCCAAACATAACCCTGCAACATAAAATATACTTCAGATAGAAGTATTCCTTAGAATCTTATTCACTTGCACATCTGGCCTTATGATTCTCTCTTCTTTATATAGTTTTTGGCCTTTCTCAATACCATGGATCGAATCCACTTAGGACCAATACCTTGGATCAAATACCATGGACCGAATACCTTGGACAAAATACCTAGGGTCAATATCACGGTCCAAAGATACCTTGGACTAAATACCTCAGACCAAAACGATGGTTTTCAACATGTAGGCACTTTTCCTTCTCTGGGAGTGCGTGTGTACATTATACACTATTTATTTTCTGAGTACCTACATGTATACGCTGCTTGGACTAAGTGAACCTGCGTATATCTCTTAAACTGCTCTTACATCATCTTCTTCCTTCAACTTCTTTATTCTAATCAATAAACCTTAGTTCCATCTTCCTGATCCTCTGTACCACTACCCTATTACCTCTTAATATTCCTGTTAGCCTCTTATCAAAACTGAGTTGACCTGGAGAGTTTCCATGAAGGACAATACTTGTATCATAATGCCAACAATCTCCCTCTTTGGACTTGATGTCAACCATGATGGTGTTGACTACTGCAAGTTGTAAATACTGTTAGAGATACCATACAACACCAAAATACCAAAATACTCTCCCCCTTTGACAACAAGGGCAAAGGGTGGACCACTCTACGCTCCTCCTTTGCATGATGCTATCCATACTCCCCCTGAGTACATGCCAAGTTTGCAGAGAGACGATTCAATATAATAACATGACACTATAACTCAATAAAGTGAGTATGACCTGCCTATGACCACGAACTCATACATACATCAATCACACAACCAAGTAGGGATACACCATATTTGACTCATTTGCCCAACCAAGTGGGGATATACCAAAGTTTATACATGACAGAAACACAAAAATTATTACATCATCCATCCCAAGGATACTGGGGAAATAAATTACATCATATGACCAATAGAACTCATTGAAATATAGACCATGACAAAAGAAGTTATATCACACTAATGACTGATGCAACTAAGAAATAGCTGAGTTCGGCAACCATAATGCCAACAATGTGGAATGTGAATGCTCCCCATAACTTGTGCTACCACTATTTTTTTTTGTTAGAAAAACATATACACACTTTCAGCTAAGGAAACCCACGTGTACCCATGCATATACTTCATGAAACCAGCGTGTAGTAAACTTCCTCTGAAAAAATGGATTTAACAGTAGGATGATGCAGCAACAACTCCCAGCTTTTGTCTGAGATTTTCAAATGTTTCTTTGGGTAGTGATTTAGTGAATATATCAACAACCTGTTCTTTGGAGGGGACTTACTCCAATTTTACCTTTTGTTCAAGCACTTGTTCTTGTAGAAAATGGTACTTGATGGGTATGTTCTTGGTCTTGGAGTGCATGACTGGATTCTTTGAAATACTGATGGAACTTGTATTATCACATAGAATGGAGATGGGTGGAGTACATGTGATCCGAATTTCTTGCAAAGTTTGCATCATCCAAAGTAGTTATGTGTAACAAGATGCAACAGCCACATATTCTACTTCAGCTATAGATAAAGCAATTGAACTTTGTTTCTTGCTGAACCATGACACTAACCTAGAACCCATATAGAATGCACCACCACTAGTGCTTTTTCTATCATCAACACTTCCTGCCCAATCTGCATCTTTATATGCATGAAGAGTAAGATTTGAATCTCTAGGATACCATAGCCCAAAGTCTTGAGTTCCTTGAAGATATTTGAAAATTATTTTGACTGCCTAAAGGTGTGATTCCTTTGGATTTTCTTGGAATCTTCCAAATTTTCCTATTGCATTCATGATGTCAAGTCGGGTACCTGTTAGATAAAGCAGACTTCCAATCATGGATCTGTAATTTGGTTGATGCACTGCTCCTTATTCATCATTTGAGCTGAGACTGCATCCATATTTAGTTTGCTAAACTTGTAGACCAAGAAAATAGGTAAGTTCACCAAGCAAGGACATTTCAAATTCTTGTTGCATTACTGAATAAAAATTCTGACTCATGGATTCTTCATTGCTACCAAAAATGCTATCATCAACATAAACAATAAGAATTAGCAATTTATCATTTTCAATCTTTGTATATAAATTGTTATCTGCAAAACCTTTTGTAAAACCTTGTTGGTGTAGATATTTGTCAAGGCAGTAATACCAAGCCCTTGGAGCCTGTTTTAGACCATAGACAGCCTTTTTTATTCTACATACAATTTTTGCATCATTTCCAAGAATGAATCCTTCTGGTTGTTCAATATAAACTTCTTCTAAATCTCCATTAAGGAAGGTTGATTTTACATCCATTTGGTATACTTTGAATTTCCAAAAACTGGAAAGAGAAAGAAACATTCTTATGGCTTCAAGTCTGGCAACGAGTGCAAAAGTTTCTTCAAAATCTATACCCTCTTGTTGAGCATACCTCTTACAAACAAGTCTGGCCTTTTTTCTAATGACTTCTCCATTTTCATCCAACTTGTTCTTGAATATCCATTTAGTTCCTAAAATATTTTTATCATGAGGTCTAGGAACTAATTCCCAAGTGCCATTCTTTTCAACTTACTCAAGTTCTTCATCCATGGCCTTGACCCAACATTCATCTTTGCATGCTTCATTTACATGTTGAGCTTCGGTGGAGGATAGTAATGCTAGATAGATTGAGGTCCCTGTAATAGTTCTTCTTGTCTATACACCAGGCTCCCTTTCTCCTAAAATTTGAGTTTCTGGATGATTTTCTAAACATACCTAGACAAAGTCTTTTCTTCTACCATTATATCTCCTTCTGGTGCTTCATTGGTTTCTTCTTCAATATAATTTTGATTTGATGTGGGAAAGTAATCCCCATCTTCCTCATTGTCATAATCTTCTGTTGATTTTATCTATTTTGGATTTCTGCATGCTTCATTAACTACAACATCAATGCTTTCAACAATTTTCCCAAGTCTTTTACTATAACATTTATATCCTTTACTTCAGGAACAATAACCAAGAAGAATCCCTTCATTTGCTCTGGGTTCAAACTTACCAATTTTTTCATTAGTCCTTTTGATAAAACATTTTCTTCCAAAAACTTTAAAGTATTTTATAGTAGGAGTCTTACCATACCAAAGTTCATGTGGAGTTTGAGTTCTATTTACCCAAACATTTGTTTTGTTGAGAATAGTCACGGTAGCGAAGGCAGCTTCACCCCAGAAGGTTGCAGGAGTTCTAGATTCATCTAGCATGGCTCGAGCCATTTTTTGAACTGTTATGTTCATCGTTTCTACAACACTATTTTGCTGAGGTGTTCTTACAATGGAGAATTCCCTTTTTATTCCATGTTGTTCACAAAAGTCAAAGAATTCATCCGATATAAATTCCCCTCCTCGATTAGATCTGAAGCATTTGATTTTTCGATTAGATTCATTTTCAACCAAAGCTTTGAAGGCTTGAAACTTTTCAAATGCTTCATCTTTATGCTTTAGAAGACCTATCCAACACATTCTAGAAAAATCATCAATGAACAAAATAAAGTATTCTTCTCCACAAGGTGACTTTTTCCTTGTTGGTCCACATAAATCAGTATGGATAAGTTCAAGAGGCTTACCAGCTGACCCTTCTTTTTCCAAGTGAAATCTAGTTTGGTTACTGATTTGACATGGTTTGCATATTTTATTTTCCGAGATGTTGATATTTGGAAGATCATGAACAACCTTGAGTCTGCATGATTTTCTTATTTTAGAAAAGCTTAGATGTCCCAATATTCTATGCCACAACCAATTTTCATCATTTTTGCGTACATAGCACTGGTGTTTTGCTCCTTTGAGTATGTATAAGTTGTTTGAAGTTCATGTACCTTTGATCGCGGTCTCTCCTGTATCAAGCTCACGAACAACATAATTGTTTGATCGAAACACCACTTCATTTCCTTGATCACGCATTTGAATGACACTCAACAGGTTATGATTTAAACCATCTATATATATAATATTTCTAGCTTTAACCTTTTCTTTCAAGAAAATAGAACCTTTACCTTTTATGATAGCTAGAGTGTCATTTCCAAATGAGACATTCTTTTCCTTTTCTAAGGCATTATATGAGTGAAGTTTCTCTTTGTCACCTGTCATATGTTTGGAGCATCCACTGTCGATGTACCACTGATTTTCTTGTCCTTCTGCATACAAGGCTATACCACATCTTTCTGCTTGAGATTCATTCATTCTCCATATCTTGGGATTTAATGGCGTTTGCTCCTTTTGAGGTGTTTGCCAAAATTTGCTCCTGCATTCAGATTCTTCATGACCAAAGTTGTTACAAATTAAGCATTCTATTTCATTTTCAAGAGGAGAAAAGTTATTATAGGAACTTCTCTTGATCCCTGTTACATTCCTTTGATTTCGTGCTTCTCTAGTCATGATGGTTTTGTAAGCAACGCATTGAGCAGCTTTGTGCCCAAAATTATGACATGAAAAACATTGCCCATTAAATAAGTTTCTGCGACTATCGAATCTATTTACCTGTTGATTGTAGTTTCTATTGATATTCATCTTTGGAGCAAATTGAGTATGATTTGACTGAGGTTGGTTGTGGTTTCTATTGATATTCATCCTTGGAGCAAATTGAGTATGATTTACCTGGTGATTAGCTTTATGCTTTTGCTGACGATTGTTATACTGTTCACTGGACTTTGCTGCATCAAGATAGCTTTTGGTGGAGGTTGATGGCTTCTGTGATTGAGATGCTTCTTCAGTATATCCAAGACCTGTCTTTATCAGAGAACACTGAACTTTGATAATTTCATTTAAAGTTTCTGATCCTTTAGCAAATCTAAGATTGAGAGATTTTGTTTTCTCAAGATCTTTTCTTAGACGCACAATTTCACATTTTAGTTTTTCATTGTGTTTTTCTTTCTCAGCAAGTTGGTATGTCAAGGTATCTATGATCATATTCTTTTCTTCTAAACATATTTTGAGTTTAGAGATCTCTTCATGAAAGTTTTCCTCTTCTAAAGCATCCCAAAAATCTGTTGAAATTTGGTACCGGAGGACAGGTGGTTCCCTTAGGCTTTGATTTTTGGCCTAGGGAAAAGTGTCCAAAAGATTTTAATTTTTCTCTTAAAGTGATTTTATAATTTTTATAAAGTTAAAATCTAATTTAAAAGTGACTTTAAGTGATAAAGTTACTAAGTCTAATTTTAAAGTGACTTTTATAAAGTCAATGAAAAATTAGAAAGGAAAAGTGACTTTGGAAATAAATGACTAAGTGGTCTTTATTAAAGTGGGTGAATTAAAAAATAGAAAGTGAGATTTAAATGTTCATTTAATCTCAGCCATTGATCTAAATCTATTTCAGCCATTGGATTTAGAGATCACCCAAAAGTCACTTGGATCACCCAAAAGTCACTTGGAGTTATATTAAGGGAGGAAAAGGAGGAAAAAATCACATTCGATTCAATTCTTTCATGAGCAGATTGAGAGAAGGAGAGCAAGAGAGCAAGGGAGATTTCTGGACAGTGAGCTGCGGAGTATCAGCAGCAGAG
>APFE031663917.1:0-22518 GCA_000404065.3 Pinus taeda | reverse complement strand
TGTGCTCATTAAAACTATACAACAATGCTCTGAGCAACTCTTTTTTGATATTTTTCCGGCTCATTAAACTGAAAAAGACCAAGGGAGCATTCTTTTTAGGCACTTATTTCTTGCTCTTTAAACTGAAAAAATCTCGAGCTTTGGCTTTAGGCTCATTAAACTTTATAAAATGACCCGAGCATTCTTTTAGGTACTTTTCTCGCTCGTTAAACTGAAAATTCATGAGTTTTTGTTATCGAGCTCGTTAAAAATATATGGCAACGGTAAGAGCACTTTCTTTTTTGGGACCGTTTCTCGCTCTTAAATTGAAAAATCCCCGAGCTTTCCCCTCCTTCGAGCTCGTAATACTATGAAGAAGGGATGAAACATTCTTTTCCCTCTTTTTCTAGCTCACTAAACTGAAAAATATACCCTAAGTTTTCTTCATCTGACTCATTAAAAATTTTGACGAAGGTATTGAGTTTTTCATCGCATGACTCATTAAAAATTCACGACGAAAAACGAGTTTAGTCCATTGCCTCTTGCTCGTAAAAAAATGAGGTTGACATCTATTTAAAATAGGTTTCTCTTTATCTGGGTTCAATAGATTAAATTATGGAAAAATAATCAATCCGAGTATACCATTAACCTTTTGTCACACTCGGTTAACAACTATGACAAAGGGACCACCATGGAGTCTCTCTTTATGATTTTTTCAGACTCTCTAAATATGAAAAGACCACTGAGTTGTCTAGTCTAGACTCTTTAAATTACACAGACAAGATATAGAGTCATTCCTTTTACGATACTTTTTAGACTCTTAAAACATGAAAAAATCGATGAGTTTTCCTGTCTGGAATTATTAAACTAATCAAATAGGGCAAAGAGTCGCTCTTTTTGTGGTCCCTTTTAGACTCTTTAAAAATGAAAAGATCAATGAGTTTACTCTTCTAGACTCATAAAATTAATCAGACGAGGAAAAGTGGACAATACAACTATATTCCATATTAGCAAGCATGGTTTGGCAGCAGTCGTTCCCTTTAACATGGCACTCCCTTAGATAAACCTTCATTTTGGCGGCTTCTCAATATGAACCCTACCATCCTATGAGTTTTAGCCTATACACCCTGATGTAATTGCATCTATGTATCCTAACACTCTATAGTGTTCATGAGTCTAGTGTTGTCTGGTTAAAACCATTGGCATGCCTTCTATTGTTCAAGGGTTACCCATTTGTTTCCTCCATCAACTGATCAAACATATCCTTTCATCATGCCCTTCGTTGTTTAGAACCCAAATGCTCAAAAGATTCCTAAAAAAATCAAAATCATTCTTGTCTCGTTTTGTGTTGACTGATGTAGGACACATCATTTCCTACCTTTCGACAGGTTTCTTCCTATCGACTTCAACACTCTATCTAGGAAGATAACCTAGAAACACGTTGCGTACCTTGGTACTTGCAGACATTAGTGATAGGTTGCCTTGTGCTTGGTCAGGGGTTCTCATTATTGGCTCCTGATTAAGTGATTCTATGGGTGTTCGATGACAAAGACATCTTTCACTCTCGGTAGTTTGTATTGTGCATCTTGAAGACCATCACCATTATCGATGTCCTTCCTTGCGTCTATTAACGGTCTCCATTATTGGTCGATAATCAGATGATTTCGTGCATGTTCAATGTCAATGCATATATTTGCATGCATCGATCTATGCTATTTGGTGAAGCAGAAATCAAGACCTTGGATAGAGGCTTGCATCATTCAACCTTGTTTCCTCTCCCAAGTTGCGGATATTATTTTTTGGAGATAGTTGTTTCAGGATGATTCTATTGTGACACTGGACCTGCATTGTGCTTATTGGAAACTGGTATCGTCATATCTCTTTTTGAGAAGATTACTCTGACGTAGATACTGAGCATGGGAATGCTTGACTCAGGACATGATTTTAACAGTTATATATATATATATATGTGTGTGTGTGTGTGTGTGTGTGTGTGTGTGTGTGTGTTGTATCAGGTTTCCCTTGCCACCCGAAGCTTCTCTCTCTCTACATTTTGACAAGAAAAATTACAGTTTTAGTAAAGTATTTTGGCCATTGTCTCTACCTATGATCTCATACTTTAGGGGGTACGATCTCATACTTTAGGGGGCATCTATTATACAACAAAATGACCTCCTCATCAACTGAGAGGTGAAAGATAGTATGATTGAAGCAAAGACTACAATTGAAAGCCTTGACTCCACACTAATGTTGGTTGCACACTGAAAACCTGCTTTATAAAGCTTGTTTCCAAGCCTAAGGGTGTGTTAGTGACCCTAATAACTCAAGTTGTTAGAGTAGGGGTAGGGTTAGTGAAACTAAGGGAAGTTCAGCGGGTCAAACCAATGAACCTGCTCACAAATATCTAGACATTTATCCTAAATTTTCTCAAGAAAAGCAAGGAAATTCCCAAAAATAAAACTATTTGGGGAAATTCCAATCTAAAAAAGAATGCAAATGGGAAAGAGCTGGAAAATAGGGTAGGTTCATTGCTTTTTCCCTAATTAACTCTACGAGGAGCTTGGAAACCCTAACTCGATTGCTATATAAGTAGTGAGAGGGTCATTGTGAAAAAGGTCAGAGCATTTGAAAGGATAGCCTACTAAGCTATTGTGAACTATCACATACTTGAAGAAGTGAGATGAAAGAGAGAGAGAGAGAGAAGTGGAAGGGGCAAAGGAAGACTGATACAATGGATGATTATAATCACTCTTCCATTATTAATACAGAAATTCAGTTGTGTTCTCTACTCCATGGTGTCGGTAACCTTGTTCATTAAGTTGTTCATTCGATACTTTTTTAGATGAGTGGTTTAGTTGTATGCAAATAGATGTTCATTGTGCATTCTTATATTAGTTTTTGAGATTGTATGTTGTTATTGTGTTTGTCTTTCCTTTGTGTAGGAATTGATTTGGAGTTGGATTTGAAGGAGTTCTTCTTGGTTGCATTGAGATCTCCAAACAAATCTACAAGGAGACTTGAGGTAATCCTCTTCCCATACTTTGTTAACTAATATTTGATAGATGAACATGTGTATAACTTGGTAGATATTGCAGATAATCCTACAGTCTGTCGAAGGTCCCAGGAAGGCCTTTGAGGATAGTTTTTCATTCTCCATACACCGTGCATTTTACCCCATAGCAATAAAGAGTCCAAATCTTTTAGATCTTCAATCGCATAAACTTGGCATAAAAATTATCTGGAAGAGATATCAAAACCATTTGGACAATCATCTTTTCTTTCATATCTTCACCTAGACCTTTGAGATAGTTGAATATCTCTCCCTGTGCCTCTTTTTATATCTCTCTCCCTTTCCTGTTTCGTGCCCCTCTTTGTCTAAGTTTTCTTTTCACATCCCTTTATCTATCTCTCTGTCCCTATGTCTCCATCCAATATCAATTTTCTTATTCCCCCATCTCTCTTCCTTTCCATGTTCTTCTCTCTCTCCCTCACCCTATCTCTTTAACACACACCCTTTCTCTAACCCACCCTTTTTCCCCTCTATCTATGTTTCTCTCTCTCTATCTATCCCTTTGTCCCCCTTCTCACTCCCTCTCATCCCCATCTTCATCCTTCTCTCTCTCTCCTTACCCCTTTTTCTCTTTGTCCTTAAGTCTCCCTCCTATACCCTCTCTCTATCTTTCACTAACCCTGCCAACCCCCCCTCTCCCCCTCCATCCCATTCCCCCTCTACATCCTTTTCTCTCTCCCTATCCCTTTCTATATCTATCCTTATGGCTCACTCCTATACCCCCCTCTATCTCGTTATGAGAGAGGGGTATGTTTTACCTAATATTCCCCCCACTTGTAGGTCCTTTCCATCATAATATTGAATAAAACATACCCTACCCTTAACCCAATAATCCCTCACACTATCCTAATTACAACATACTCTATGAAACCAGAAAATATATAAAAATAATCTTAGTATTTATATCGTAAGATTATATAAGATAACCATGGTAACATATGAAGGTAGGAGTTTATATTTTACCCAATATTCCCTCATGCTAACCTAATTACAACATACTCTATACAACCAAAAAATATATAAAAATAATCTTAATATAATAATATACTAACATTATATAAAAATAACCATGGTAACTTTTTAGGACTATGCTAAGATTTATATAAAGATAACCATGGTAAAAATATTAAGGTAGGAATTTATATTTTAACCAATATATTCCCTCACCCTAACCTAATTACAACACACTCTATAGAACCAAAAAATATATAAAAATAATCTTAATATAATAATATACTAAAATTGTATAAAAATAACCATGTAACTTTTTAGGTAACTTCCTAATTCAAGTGTTTCACTTCACTTGATAGATGTGGATACCCTTTGAATGGTTATGTTAATATTTAATTTTACTTTTACAGATGCGCATACCATATGGATTATGATGAAAAACCTTGAACATATGGTTATGTTAATATTTACTAATGGGCATACCCTTTGACTTATAATGAAAATCCTTGCACGTGTGGTTATGATAAATGAAAAAAAAAATGTTTTCAACAATGAGAGATAAGCCAATTAATGATGTTTTCAACCATGAGAGATTGGCCAATGATGATGATCACACGTACAATATATAAACCATAGATTCAAATATTAATTTGAATCCAAAGCTTTCACTGATTCAAATTGGCAACCAATATTAACTGAGCTTTTTATTTTATTCAAAATCAAAAAATTGTCATTCATTGAAAATGGAAATAGAAGGGAAGATCCACAATTTATAGCTAATGATTGGATTGTGGCACCTGTTGGGTAGCAGAAGCCCTGCACGACGATCAGGGGGCACGAAGCCCGAAGTTTTGGGTAAAGTTGCGGTAAATACTCAGCAGGATGCGCGGAGTGAGATT
Source organism: Pinus taeda (assembly GCA_000404065.3). Taxonomy (NCBI): domain Eukaryota; kingdom Viridiplantae; phylum Streptophyta; class Pinopsida; order Pinales; family Pinaceae; genus Pinus; species Pinus taeda. The sequence continues at coordinate 17,619 of APFE031663917.1, read as the reverse complement.
TGTAATAGATTAGAGTCAAAGGGTAATCCGCCCAAAATTAATGTAAAGAAATGTAAATTGAGTCAGCCTGCCCATGGATCATGGTCCATGGAAAGGTATAAATAGAGCGAGGCTCTATGGGTAGAGAGAGCTAAGTTTTGTTGAATGATCGTGGATCTAAATTGTAATGGGTTTTTGAGAATAGTCAGAAGCGTTTGTAGGTTCGAGTCGAGGGTTTGAGATAGAGGATAGAGGCTCAGCAGATATGTGTGCAGAGGCCAGAAAGAGTCTGCAGTTGTGTGCGTGGACCACTGCAGCTGAGTGCGTAGGTTCGATCTAGAAGTAATAGTGAGAAAGTGGAAATAAAGATAAGTTCCTTCTAAAATTCTGTGTTAAATCTGAATTATCGTGAATCTGACTTTATATGGTTAATATATCTGTTTAATTTATGTGCATATGCTTATGATATAAATGTATGTGATTTTGTGTTTATTTTGAAAGCACAAATTGGATATCTCTGTTAGATGTTTGCCTAAAGACCTCTCTAAGTGAATCTGAGTTACAATAAGTAATTAAATAGATTAGATCTGTAATCATTGCGGTAATCGAAACAAATCCATGTAGATCTAGCGCAATGCGAGGCTACAGGACGGTGCGTGAACCCTCTAGACCACATCTAGACATCCCAAGGGTTCAGAAACCTGGTTCCAGCACCCTCCCCTGTTACCTCAAGTGAGACCTCAGTCTGCGCTCCACGGGCTGTTGTCAAAAGGGTTGGTAGCTGCAGGATTTGCTTGGCTAAATACTTCTTCTGAACTTGGGTTAGGCCCATATAAGCCAACAAATGGTTCCATTGCAAGGAACGAGAGCTACCTAAGGGGTGTCTGATGTTGGGATGCTAGAACCCTACAAGGAAATATATTGAAGAGTGTTGGGATCTGAAAATCCATGAGTTCGTAGTTCAGGAAAATAGAAACCCGCGAGTATCAGAGGAATATTGGTTGGGCCATTATATATTCATAGACATTCACAAAATCTTCTTTGCGACATTTCTGGTAGAACTGTACGAGTGGATCACGAGGCTAGCTGATAGTGTGGGAAGGTGCAGATTGGATCAACCTATTGTGTGGACTCCAGAACAGGTGCGTAGGCTAGAATCCACCTACAATAAAGTCGCACGCGCAGTAGATCATTGGCTGGATCGGATAATAGGAGGATTTATCACTAAATTTGTGATAGCAAAAAGGTGGTTCCTTCAAGGACCTCGAGGTAGGTATATCAAGTCATTGAATACCTGGATTAAGATGTTGTTGTGTGAAAAGTAGATTATGCACATATATTGATGTCTAGAGTAATGTGGAGTGGAAGAGGTTACCGTGGAACGGGAGGAATAGAGAGAAGTCCTTTGGCTTCTATTTTGTAGGAAAGCGAGGAGGAGCTCACAAGGTTCTTGCCAAGAAGCATAGTATGATTGATTAGGGAGTGCATTCCACTAATACCCCCTCTGTCTATGCCACCACCCATTTCTTCAAATCCATCCACCTCAACACCAACACCAACCCCACCCCCAACTCCACCAACCCCAAAGGTCAGGATGGCAAGTACAGTTAAGCTATTGATATTTAAGGGTGTGGGTAATGAGGAACTAGGACAGTTCTAGTTTGTGATAAAGTCTATGTGGGATGCTCAGGGTATCATAGATGATAACATCAAGAAGGCTACCCTAGTTAGTGCATTTCAAGACTGTGCACTAACTTGGTACATGAAGTATTCAAGTGATCATCCAAATGAAGGTATTACCACAATCCAGGAGGTGCTAAACAAGGAATTTGGGTGCCCAAAGTCAGAGGCCTAGTTAGTTATTAGGTTCAAAGAGATTGTAATGATGCCTAGTGAAACTCCGTGGGATTTGGATTAGAGGTTGAAAAGCACTATCCATGAGGCCAACATCACACTAACAGATGTGCAACACTGAGCTTGATTTGTCACATCATTAACGTCATATCTGAGATCGGCCTTGTCGCAACAAAAGATCTCAACCCAAGCTGAAGCACTGGATGCAGTAATGCAGTTGAACGGAACCCCGATATAGGATCGAGGGTTGGGATTACAAAAAATCCAAGTGAAAATACAAAACTTATGTCTAGAAATGTGAAGCTTGAAACAAGGACAGGTGCCTAGGATAGAGGTATGGGAAGAATTACAGTGCATCATATGTAAGGGACTGGGCAATGATAAGGACCATTGTCCGACCTTCATGAATTATGTGGCAGGAGGGGGACCGATCATGTTGCAACCAAAAGTGCAAACGGGGTCAAGCATGGTGCCCATAGTCTGGTGCACAATATGTCAGGTGGGGGGGAAGCATGCCACAAACAATTGTCACCTATTACCAACCATTCAACGACCCACTCCTCAACCATTATTTTGTAACTTTTGCAAAACAGTGGGCCACAAGGAAATAAATTGCCGCAGTTACGAAATGCTAATGGATCGAACAACTGCTTATAGGATGGAAATGGAGGCGTGCGGGCAAGACCCCACCGTACCATTCGCACAGGGAGGGTACCAGGGATGTGGACGGGGCCAAGGAGGCATGGGACCTGGACAAGAATGAGGGAAATTAATTTGCTACAATTGTGGAGGCCTGAGGCATTACGAACGGGATTGCATGAACCCGACCAAAGCATGTTGTCCTTATTGTTACCAATTTGACCACGAAGTAATCGATTTCCCCATGTTGATTGCTCAAATGCATGAAAAATGGGTTCTTCTGTCTAGCCCCACTCAGAATATCCAAATGATGAAGGTTGAACCCTGCGCGGAAGAGCCGAATGTGAATATGATTCTCTGAAGTGGCACTTCCAAAGGAGACGACAAGGGGAAGATGTCCGAGGTGGATGCATGGGTCCACAAGGCCCCTTCAAAACAACCAAACTTTGACTTGGAGCATGCAAAGAAAACCTTTATGGAAGCTAAGAAGAAATTTTCATAAGCTTCTATGTCAGAGAGTAAGGATCCATTCGAATCTGAGAGGGATGCCTCTATGCTAACCACCTTCCTAGAAACCTGCATGAACTTACTCAGGGATGCTAGAGCAGTAAAGGGGCTATAGGAATTAATAATTCGATGTGCGAGAGTAGGTGAACTGCAAATGATCTAAAAATTAGGTAAACATGCTTTGTGCATGGGGTGGGAAATGTGGCTGACTGTCCAAATAGGAGACTATGAGATGGATCGGGTTGTTTTAGACTTGGGGTCCAACGTGAATTTCATACCAAAGCATACTTGGGAACACATGGGTAGGCCTCCACTGCAATGGTTTCTGATTCAACTGCAGATGGATATCCAATAGAATATTCTGCCCATGGGACGCCTACATGAAGTGACAGTTGACATCGATGGTGCCAGCACCTAAACTGACTTTGAGGTGATTGAAATCATGGATGATAGCAACCCATATCCTGCACTCTTAGGGATAGACTAGGCAACAAATATGAATGGAGTCATCAACCTCAAGAAACAAAAAATGATATTCGAAAAGAAATCCCTCCGCATAGTGGTGCTATTGGATCAAGTAGAAGGGGCGTGGTATACTAAGCTCGTGCGCGATGAAGACAACGATGGTGAGTTGGACTATATCTACCAGCTTACAACACAAGATCAGGACAGGGTCAATCCAATAGCAGATAGTAGACTCTCATGGGACCGTGATAGTCTGTGCACATCAGACTTATATGAAGAATATGAACGATGGAAGAACCGACTGCATAAAGTAACCATGCTCAAGTGTAATAGGATGGTGGCAGTAGGAGAAAAGGAATAGCCGGTGGTACCCACAAAAGTATCCTCGGTTTTATAGACATTTTTGGGCACTACAACCCCAATCACATATGTCCATAAAATAAGGGCTTCTAAGTCCCTAAAAGTGTTGCTTCACACCCTAAAAGGACAAGGTCAGCTGATTACATATTCTCCCAGAAGTTCTCCATGAAAAACTGCTCATAACTGGTCAAAACTAGACCATACAGGTTGCTTAGTGCTAAGGGTTCTATGCATCCCACCTGCTCAGTGTAAAGGGTGTGATGCATACTAGAATTCCCTTCTGTAGGGTACGATGAGTGGGAGAGAACAAATGGCAGAGACAAGTTGCGAGGTGGAGGATCATGGAACCTTCCAAAAACTTCTCCAATGACACTTGCCTCTCTAAATTCACCCAGGGATGAGTAAGAGATCATGAATCTCCAAGTGGAACCCAGAACTATCAGAGAGAGGACACTAATCAAAAACCCAACCTGACTCACTCCCTGCAAATATCTATATATGGATCCCTCATCACATAGATCCAGAGGTTAGAGGCTGGAATCTTGTATTTTGTAAGGAAGTGCTATTGGTTTCCTGGTGAAAATTATAGTGTTGGGTGATCTAAGCTTTTCATGAGGTGAAGAAGGGCTTCTATGCCGAGGGGATGATGCTGGGTTAGAGCAATTGGTTATAATCCTCTTTTCTCTCTCTTGATATCAATAATGCTAATCCCATTTTCCTCCATGTTCTTGTATGTTTAATGATATATACATTTATATGGTCAATATGTATCTGGTCCAATATTGTTTATGATTATAGATCTTTGTTCTTGGATAGTACTATGCTGCTTTGTTTCCACAAGTGCTCCTTGAAGCTGGGTAGACAAAGGCAAAGCAACAAAGATCTGTCAGAAGGGAGAAGAATCGAACAAGGAACCAAGCACAAGACTGAGGTTGGTGCCTTCTATTCTTCTCTTATATATCTCTCATAAAGGAAAACGAAAGTGGCTTTAACTTGTTTTTTTCTAAGATAGCTACCAGTCTTAGTGGGACTAGCAGCTTCATGTGGACACTAGATTTCTCGATAAAAAAATGGCGAATCCATTGGGGAGAAAATAGTTTGTTTGCTTGTTTAGATTTGTTTGTTTTATAAACTCACAGACGGAGCCCAAAGTCAAGCTAGCTAGCCTTCGAACTGCATTTGCTATGCAAATGCAATGTAGATAAGCACTGCTTCAGTCTATCTCCAGGTTTTTTTCATAAACTGAACAATCAATTTGCAAACATCCTAATTTCCCTGGTGGTGGCTCTAGTAGCCTCCTTAGATCGACCCCTGTGATTTGTGTTTACTGAACCTCACTTGCTCAGCTTAAATCCCTGAACTGAATTGCAAACTGTGATAAAGAACTGGGTAAAAGTCTCGCATTATACCATTGCACCCTCTGGTCTAGGTAGTCTATATGCATCACACCTCCCATGTGTAGTAGGTGGGATGTATACTAGATTAAAGGGTGCGATGATCAGAGAAGGCTAAGTTTGCCTGCAGACTTTGGTTTTTCTTCATTCTTTTCAGATCTATTCAGGAGTTTTACTGTCTGTGATTAGTATACCACTGTAGAAACCCTCTTCCTTTTCATTATTCCGCCTTCGTTGTGCAAAGAACTGTGAGTGTTTTGTGTATTTTTGTGCCATTTGTAGTTCTCTCTTACAAAGAAGTAGCATAATTGTACTGTCATTTCTTGATCTGAAAGTATCGTAAGTGTTGTTTTCAATCATAGAAAAGAACTAGATTGTTCTTGATGGTCGATTATATAGTTACTATTGTATTTGATTTGAATTAATAGTTTTTTAAGTGTCGAAAGCAAGTTTCCCATTCAAAATCACAAAATTTCGTCGTTGTCTTCATTTTGTCTTGAAAATAAGCTTGTTAGTAATGTCACTTGGAAAAATAATTTAGATTTGTGCTTAGCTTTCTTTTTATCATCCACACATTAAGAAAGAGAAAAAAAAATACATGCACGTGCATTTGCATTTAGACTACTTGTTGATTTAGGACAATGCATTTAGTGTGTGCTTGGTGCTCTATGTTGAAAGAACCTCAGTCCTATTTCCTTAGTAGCTAGAATTTTCATTGCAGAAAGAAGATTAAATGATTGTTTATCATCTTAGATTGCATTTTAGGAATTGTACATCTACATCTACGCGATGAACCTGAAAGGAAAATTTTTAAACAAGATCAACTGTAACATAAATTTAATGAACCTAAAAACGCTTTGGAACCTAATGCACAACATCTATAAGTCTAGGCTAGAGAGGTATTCCGGCGTCGTAAAACCTAGTAACTATCGCTCTCATTGTTGGTTGGGTGATTCCTCCTCTCTGAGACGAAAAGTGCTAGTACGGACTTGTGCTCCCATGTACCGTCGAGTATATATTGGGAGACCATAATAGGCTGTATCCTTTATCCTTAGGAAGTTGTGTCTACCGCCCTATCGATTGCAATGCACTAAACACAACATTGGGGAAGATTGATTGTCGTACCGTAAAAAGTATTCTACAGTTTTGCGATTGGTTTGGTAATCCCTCTGTCTAGATTTCTAGAGCAGTCTCTTTCGTTCCTTTTCAGACTCCTTAAAGGAAAAGGTCCATCTGAGCACTTGTCACTTCACGCTCATTAAAAATCGAAGGCGACTAGAGTCATCTTTTTTTTTTCTCGACTCGTGAAAATTGAAAAAACAATTTGTGTGAAAGCGTCTAAAATTCATTTAATTCGGAAACATTTTTTCCCCTTTTGTTTTGAGTTGATCAAGTAATCCGCAATCGTGGAAGAAATTCAATCGAAACCCCATCGTTCACAGAGGCTTACGAGTCAACCATCGTCAACTCTGGAAATGAAACTTTTATGGACAAAGCGAATTCGTTTAACCAGATCAAAGTCCCCTGGTTTAGTTGGAACAAGTACTCTGACATCCTCAGAGACTCTGGTTACTCCAAACATTTTTGGTATCCCTGCCCCTAGAGAAGGAATTCTGCAGCCACAAAAGGACATTACAATTGATCCTAGTGTGTTGGTAAACACCTCTATTTCTAGACTGGCTTGATCTACAGCTGATTCAGAAGGTGTTACTCCCCAAACATCTATCGCTACAGAATCTATACCTTCTTCGGCACCGGAAATATTTTATGGACCTGATGGTTTACCTATTCCACCTGGATTGATTTCCATAGAAGATATTATGGAAGATCCTCCATCTAACGCCCCATCGCAATTTGGAGCTGGGATCATCCTATATCCTTCTTCTTCAGAAGTTAGTCTCCTGCCATCGGAAGTTCCTGAAGAATCACTAAAGAATCTTTTGGATAGGCTAAATATGTCTAAACAACTGTCAACATCTAGAACTGTGTTGCCTAACACAACTGTAGTAGAACTTCATGCTACTACTGGAACGATGTTCACTGGCGTACCATCTGTCCCAACCAGCTCTTAATCGCTGGATGGAGTCCATCTAGGGACTGTTTTGACAGTATGGACTATTCCCGTTTGTTCATCCGGATTAATATCTGGGATCTCTTACGTTGAGTCTCAACAAATTGATCCTTCATAGAATCAATTTGGGTAATTCGGTCCCTAAAGGAAAATCATACCTTTGAGCACTGGATTACCAACGTATGGAGGGTAGTATACCCTTTCATTGTCTCCACCGAGAGAACAACCATACGAGAATTCACAACAAAATTCAGGTTATGCTGGAATTACATCTAGCAGTTGGATGCCAATACTACCTCAACAACCAAGAGTTGTATATTCAATGCACAATGTTTACCCGTGTCAAATATCCCCACTACACTGGCTATCGTGACTGTGTCGCAAGTACAAGCGGTGCCTATTGTATGCCAACCCCAGGTTTCTCAGGTCGGAATGCAACAACTGCTTGTCCCTGCAACACAATCACCATCGCAGATTAGTGGAATGACCCAGGTTCAAATAGGGACCATCACCCCTCATCTTGGTCAAACGGTCAGTACTGAACAACAGCTCATGGCTCACAACCATGGCTGGTACAATATCAACAACCTCAATTCCAACAAGCTTACCGAGGGCTTGAGCAAACAATATTTGCAAGTAATGGGCAACCGTATATCCAAAACGGTCAACATCAATCATATCATTATGATAATGCCCATCAACCTTACCAAAGTTACCAGCATCAAATGCATTATGCTAGCATGCAAAGACCAACTGCTCAGGCGATACCATCCTATCCTGGGTATGCTTCTCCAAACCTGAATCAACAGTTGCCTTTCGTGAAGACGTTAGAGTTACCGGATCTAAATCGACTAACGAACGATCCAATTGCTTATGCCCCATGGTGGCCAGCAATTCCGCATAAACTTCCATCATATATTCCTAAATTTAATGGAAATCCCGGTGAAGACCCGTCAAATCATGTGATGACATTTCATCTATGGTGTTCATCCAACACTCTTAATGATGATTCGATCAGGATTCACCTTTTTCAGCGAACGTTAATTGGTCCGGCAGCAAAATGGTATATCGAATTTCCTAGAGCTTCGTTTGATAACTTCAGTACCCTAGCCATGACCTTTCTAACCCATTTTTAGTTACCGATAAGGTACGAAATGGGAATAGAGCTTCTTACCAATTTCAAACAAACAACGACCACTCACAGATCCGATCATGTTCATGAGTGGCGACGTCATTGTAGAATGGTGAAAACGTATGTTACTGATCAGCTATTGGCTGAATGGTTTATTAAGTCATTATTACCTTCTATTACAGAAGATGTGGCAAAGGGAATAGTCATCACTGAAGAGCAAGTTATTGCTCGTGCCCAATACCTAGACTTGATCTATACTCAGTCTAGCATGCTCTACGATAAAATCCCCGATGCTCCTAGACTAGAATTTTCTGTTCCACCACCTCCTAAATCAAACAAAGGCTCTCATGCCGGTGATGGTGTGATAGGTACGACTGGCACAAAGCCCACGAAGGCTATGTCGAAAAGGGCCCATACGGTCTCAAGTCAAAATGCGAATGAACAAATTCTCGCCTCGGAAGTAAATGCTCTATCAGAAGACAAAGGTAAAGAAACCAAGCAACCAGGAGGCAAGAAGAAAAAGAAAGGGAAGAAGAACAAACAGGAGGAGTCGTCTCCTAAAAAATCTTCTGCAAACCCTGTTGGAGGTAGGAAACCAAATCGCCCATGTTTTACATGCGATGAGGATCATTGGACAATAGATTGTCCATATAAGGCTGAGCTTATAAAATTCTTCAAGAATACAAAAACCTTGGTAGTATTGACTGACCCGTTTCCGAATCCAGGAACAAATATGGTTGCTAACGACAATGCTTCCCCATCCCAAGTGCTAATGTTGTGTGTCTCCAAGCAAAGTGATGCCTTGATATCGACAAGGAAAAAAGATTACGGGAATCCACAGATGTTGAACAACAAGGATAATGATCAATCTAGTAGTTCGAAAACGACTTCAACGGAGGTCATGCCACCCATCATTCCTGAATTAACGATAAAACCGCCAAAGGGAGTAGTACACAAATCGACATTTAATCCTCGTGCAAGAGCAACACAACATTATAATATAGTGGAAGATTTGGCCCAATCGCTGTCTGCTATGTCTACCCTTGAAGTACTACAAAATTGCCCCTCACAAAAGCAGGCTTTATTGTCAGCAATCAGTGGGATTGACCCAAAGGATTCCAATCTTGTATCCTTTGATCACAAAGGATATGACCCTTAGTTACCAGCTCAACTAGCTTTCCTTATTCAAATGAAATCCCTCAACAAAATTGTTCATCGAACAATTATTGATGATGGGGAATCCACATGTATTATGTCGATGAGTTGCTGGAAAACTTTAGGATCTCCAACCTTGTCGAGTTCGTCGACGACATTAAAAGAATTTGATGGACGGACAGACACCCCGTACAGGATATTAAGTAACTTGCAAGTTGAACTGGGGGGAAAAACATTATAGATTGATGTTGAAGTCACTGATGGAAACCTTGATTACAACATCCTACTAGGAAGGCCCTGGATATATGCCATGGCCGTTGTCGTGTCGACATATTTCAAAAAGATTGCATTTCCTTTCCAAGGAGGAATTACGATTGTCGACCAACAAACTTTTCTCCCCAATAGTTTGCAAGTTACGGGAAGCATTCCAATGATCCACAGAAGCACTCATTCGCTTCAAAATATCAGAGTAGGCCTACTAAAAGACCCTACATTAATGGGGGCTTTTCCCCTACCGCCTCCAATCAATTCTGCGGAAGTGGAAAAAGTAGGAAATTGTAATATGATATCGTCTATTCGACAGGTGTCCCAAAACAATATTAACATGGATCATCTATGGGAGATGCCTCCAAGCCCAATGGAAATATTATAGAAATCAATGTTTTTAGCATGAGAGGAAAACCCCAATCAACGCTCATCAAGTGTTTGGATAGATAGGTCTAATGAATATGGCACCCCTTCAGATCCTTGGTCGCAAGTACATAGTACAGACGAGGAAATTGTTCAGTCAATGATAATTGACGGGGCACCATGGGAAGATTTCCGCAATCGTTCCCATCTTCTGAGGTTTAAAGAAGACTGTTCCAGTGACCTTATCCATCCCTCAGTTTTTTATTTTCAATCAAATACTGTAAACACGGTGGATTTTGAGCGAAACCTATCCAATATTGAAGAGACTATTGCCATAAATATCTCGACCAAAACAAATGTTGTAGAGAATATTCATGTCGGAAAAACGTGTTCTTCTTTGGAACAGGAAATATATTATGCTCTTTTTCAAGAATTTAAAGATGTCTTTGCTTGGTCATATGATGAAATTCCAGGCATTGACTCGAGCATAGTTGAACATGAAATTAAGATGTATCCAGATGTCAAACCGGTACGATAGCAGCTACGGCAGGTGCACCCCAAGAAAGCCGCTGCCATAAAGGTGGAAGTTGAAAAACTCCTCCATGTTGGTTTTATCTACCCGGTTCCTCTAACCGATTAGGTATCGAATATTGTTCCTGTGATGAAAAAACAAGGAATAATTAGAGTGTGCGTCGATTATGGGGATGTAAATCAAGCTTGTCCAAAAGAAAACTACCCTACACCCTTCATTGATCAGATTATTGATGAATGCCCCAGATGTCAAATATTTTCATTTATGGATGGATTTTCTGGGTATAATCAAATAAATATCCGCCCACAGGACCAGTCAAAGACTGCATTCATTTGTTTGTGGGGCACATTCGCATATCGCAAGCTACCCTTCGGTTTAAAGAACGCAGGGGTGACATTTCAGAGAGAAATGAATTATGCTTTCCATGACATCAAGGACATAGTTCAACCATATCTCGATGATCTACCGGCTCATTCGCAAAAGCGGACCGATCATCCGCAGCATCTGAGAGCAATATTTCTACGTTGTCGACACTACAAGATAAGACTCAATCCACACAAATGTGTGTTTTGTGTCAGTTCTGGTCGTTTACTTGGCTTTGTAGTCTCCAAAGATGGGATTCGTCTCGACCCATGTAAGGTTCAGGCAATCATAGACTTGCCTCCACCTTCAAATCTGCTTCAGATTCAAAAACTCCAAGGGAAAGCAAACTTTCTGAGGAGGTTTATTCCAATTTTTTCCGAACTTGCTAAAGGTTATACTCGTCTATTGAAGAAAGATGTACCCTTTATCTGGGATCAGGTTGCGCAAGCTTCCTTTGATGGTTTAAAGGAATCCCTAATAAAAGCATCATTAATGTATGCCCCAAATTATCAAAAGGATTTTAACCTGTATCTTCTTGCAGTAGATACAACCATAGCAATGGTTTTAGTACAAGAAGGCGATGGAATTGAACAACCTATATATTATTTAAGTAGAAAATTAAATGATACGAAAATAAAGTATTCCAACATTGAAAAGCTGGCTCTCGCAGCTGTTCAAGCGATATAGAGATTTCGACACTATGTCCTCTTTTGAAAAACTACCATTTTCTCAGATTGCAACCCCATGACCTATATATTGTCGCGATAGTTACTGGGGGGAAAATATTCAAAATAGATAGTGATCTTACAAGAGTTTGATGTGGAATTCAAAAAATCCAAATCAAAGAAAGCACTGGTTTTTGCGGAGTTACTATGCGATCTCCCATCATCATCTAACAATGCAACAACAGAAGAAGAAATCGTAGACGAAAATTTGTTTCTGATATCTTCAAGCAATCCTTGGTATGGAGACATAATCATTTATCTCCAAACCCAAACATATAGGTATAATACCTCTCGCTCAGAACAATGACGGATACGATACCAAGCAAAAGACTACGTGATTGTCGGGGATACACTTTACCGTCATGGTATCGATACCGTTCTGTGGAGGTGCCTCACCCATGAGGAGGCTGAAAAAGTCCTAAATGATTGTCATTCAAGTGTGTGTGGGGGGCATCAATCTGGTTATGCAACAAATCAAAAAATTCTATGAGTAGGATACTTCTGGCCAACAATGTTCAAAGACTGTATAATCGCAATCAGAAGTTGTCATGCTTGTCAAATCTTCGATCACAAAGCCAGAATACCACCCGCACCATTGCAACTAGTGGTTACTGTAGGGCCATTCACCAAATGGGGCATAGATTTGACAAGCATGATCGGCCGAGGGCATGGGTATATTATAGTTGCAGTAGACTATTATATCAAATGGGCCAAGGTGATGCCTACATTAAACAACAGCGACGAAACAACTACCCTTTTCTTTTTCAATCACATAGTCTCCAGATTCAGCGTTCCACAAGCCATAGTCACAGATCATGGATCGCATTTTCGCAATCACATGATGTTTGAGTTGATTGCCAAATTAGGACTATCCCACGACAGCTCTACTCCGTATTATCCGCAAGCCAATGGACAAGTTGAGGCAATCAACAAGGTCCTAAAGTGCATGCTGCAAAGGATGATTGGAGTCCATAAACAGAGTTGGCACCTGATCCTATACTCAACCTTGTGGGCATACTAGACATTAGTGAGGAATGTCACTGGTTTTACACCATTTCAACTAGTGTATGGCCTGGAAGCAATCCTCCCAGTTCAATGTGAAATCTCATCTCTCAAGCTTGTAGTCGACCTTCTCCTCGGAACTTCAGAAGAAGAGGCTCGTTTCTTGGAATTGATCCAATTGGATGAAACCCATCGTAATGCCGCTTCGGCTAACAAAACCCATAAGAAATGAGTCAAGACACAATTCAACAAAAATGTCAAACCCCGTGTCTTCTCAGAAGGTGACCTGGTCTTGCTGTATGACCAGGAGTCCAATAAGTTAGGAGCAGGTAAGTTCAAGTCATTATGGATGGGTCCCTATATTGTCAAATGAGTATTGGCAAGAGGAGCCTATGAGTTGGTTGATTATGATGGGATTCCACTGGTGCAACCCCGCAACGGGTTGTACCTCAAGCATTATTATGCTTAGCTCAGCGTAGTAATCCCTATGCTTTTGTTACATTTTTGTTTTCGCTAAGGGTAATTTTTTTGGTTGGGTAATCTATTTCTCTTTGCATTTATTGCAGATGTTGAACCTATTGGAATCATTTGTTGGATATGCCGACGGAGCGAGTCGTAGTTCGCAGAACTTATCTTTTATAGCCTGGGCCATTTTCTTTCCCAGCGACGAGTTAGTAAGTTTCAGAGCGGTATGCATCGGTTGGTCAACAAACAATATCGCTGAATACAACGCATTGATTGAACTCCTCTTTGATGCCATCACACGTGGCATGCGCCGAATTATTGTCAGGCTAGACTCACAACTCGTCGTTCTACAGCTCACTGGTATCTACTTTGTATAGAATCCAGCTATTTATTGCAAGTTTCTAAGGGTCAAAATTTTGGAAAGACAGTTCGATTTCATTCACTATCAACATATTTCTAGAAATTTAAACACATTAACGGAATCATTGGCAAATTATGTGTTAGATAGACATTTGCGACATTTATAAAAAGAAGCATTTCATCAAAATTTGCATCAGGATCATGTAACTTAACCAAGATAAAGCTCTGAAAAGAAATATATATATTTAACTATTTGGGTTTACACATAACGTTCTATAACCAAGAAAAAATTGGTCAAATGACCCAAAACTCAAAATGCTAGGGGGCACCCTAGCCTAATGATGTTGGTGATAACATGTCACCGCCTGTGCAATCATGCGTAAGAGCCTAGTCCATCGACTCGACACGCCAGTGGTATGTCGCTGCAATCGCAAGAGTATTTCGTTAGTCCTCACATCCAAAATACCGAGAGTGAGACCCTAGACTTGGTCCTGCAATGTTGAAATATTCTCGGCCACATCAAGGTCGCGGAGGGTGGCCCTCCCCACAACCTCTCCTGTAGGAGTGGCAGCTGGTGCTCTTACGTGTATTGCTGGTCGAACTGGTCCAATGTCTACATGAGCACATGAGTTTGGTTAGTCCTGGTCGAAGAAAATTATGAAAACAATGAACAAAGATATGGTCAGAGAATTTACCTAGAGCACCCCACTGCTCTCCAGCTGGCAACACTAAATCTGGATCACCTCGGAATTCCATGCCAGCATATGGAAACTTGGCATAAACCATATCCTGACGATTGAACCACTTGAAAAAGGTAGCAGAGAAAGAAATTTGGGACTGGACAGCATGCTGAGCCATAAGGTTGACCCATCTCTGCATCTGTGGCTCGGTCGGTGGAGGTAAACCATGTGAAATATATTGCGGGTGCATTAGTGGGATCCTCTCCAAGGCAAAGGTGGTCCAGATAGAACCATAGCCAAAATTCTTAGATTTTCCACTCTTCACCTTTGTCAATTGTTCTTTCATCACAGAGAGTACTGCGTCGCACCAGTTGAACACCTTGGGTTCAAGAAATTCCAAGGCATGCTACATATAAGACCTGTTGGCTACATGAAGAGGTGCACTACTAGCCAGTCTAGCAAAAGTGAACAGAATGGTCCTCAGGGGCCAGTCAGTGACATCCCAGATGTTGATCTTGCCATCCACACTTGGCTAAGATCCTTCTCTGCAGTATCGGCAAATATACTCTCTCACAGATTCACCCCCACGGGCAGAACCTGATAAGGAGAGAAGGGCGCCCTGCCTCGATAAATCGGTCAAAAAATAGATGTCCACGACAATCAAAGGGACAGACTTATCTCTGATTTGAAACACCTGGTTGGTAGGATCCCAAGCATCGAGGAAATATTGCAACAAGTTGATTTGTTTCCTCATGCTAGAGATGCGGAAAAACTTCAGCAAGCCACAGTTTCGTAGTGCAGTCACCGTACCCGAATCATGTAATGCAACCATTTCCTCTTCCTCATGTTCGTGTTCTTGCCATGTAACAACCATTTTGCTCCGATGAATCTCTGAAGACAAACAAGAGAAGAGTCAAGTCTCTGATTTGGTAAAAAACAGGCAAAATTTCCATGAGAGATCACTGAAAAAGCTTCCCTCCTTGTGCCCATCGCACCCCAGCAAGTGGTCTAGGTGGGATGCATACTAACTAGCCAATGGCCAAGTTAGTATGCATTGCACCTTTCAACTTAGGAAATGTGCGATGGGGCCAGGACAAATTTTTCAAACCCCAGGGGCTCAGAAAAACAGGGAAACATGCTCAGAATTCAGAAAGGAATGAATGCAAATGAAGGGCTCAGGTTCGGCTCTTACCTAGTCTAGATGACACCGAAAATCATCCACAGAATCTCCCAGAATCAGCTAGTGAAAATCAAGGGGGAAATCACCTCCAGATCTCCAACAGACCAAATTCAAATGAAATGGTAAAATGAGGGGTAAAAGTCACTTTTAGATTACTATTCACGTAATTCGAGTAAGGTGTTAGTGTCTTAACGCATTTTTCAAGCATATGTTTTCATTTCTAATTGGTTTGTTGAAGAAATTGAGCAGGTAGTACAATCATTGGAAGAACAAAGTGCTAATGGTGAATCAAACAATCAATGACCATTATCATGAGTAGTTTTTATGTGAAATTCAAGATCGTTAAAAATTAAACCTAAGCAATGAGCAAATGTTTTCCCAAGAGTTTAAGCTCATTAAAAAATGAACCGATCCCCAGTAAATAACCATTGTGAATGCATTATCATCAACTTGTGAGCCTTGGTCGTGTTCTCACCATCACCTCCACTCTGTTTGGCCGATCATAAGCCTCCATTTGATTGTTTACCCTTTTCAAGGAACATCTGTGATGAGTGATTCAGTTAGCCATCCTTGTGACACTGACCATGATTAGATAATTCCAAACCTTACCTAGAATCAGCAGCTACCCGAAATTATCACTCGTTCCTCGAAAAATGAGTCTCCTTTAAGCTCTTTTCAACTGACTCGTAAAATATGAAAAGATTTTTGAGAAATTGGCCTCTCCAAATTGTTAAAGTGACCGGAAGTGATATCCCTCCTCTAGATTTTAATCTTTTTGGACCTGAGGGATTATTACACAAAAAGATCGAGCGCTTGTCTTGTTCGACTCGTTAAAACTATCGAAAATTCATCCCTTTCGTATTGTTTTATACTTTTTCGGACTTAGGGATTATATATGACGAAAAAGGAATATTGGAGTTTCCTTTCTGCCCTTTTTCAGAATCTCTAAAATTGAAAAGGGACCGAGTTATCATTGTCATTAAACTCATTAAAATTAATAGCGACAAACTCGTCGTATAGACGGGATCGAGTTTCACTGTCGCTAGGCTTGTTAAAACATGGCGATGGGTTCGCCCGAAGGGCCAATTATAGAACAAGCATATGTTATCCTCCTCAAGCTTGATAAAAATAAAGAGGTACTGGTCAGGAATGACTGGGGAAAAATTGGGAAGAAAACTTGAAGAAACTTCATTGGTAGCAAGTCGCTCTTGAACATGACACTTTCACTCCACGTCCGAGTCGGGTTGCGTTATTTCCATTTCTGGGGTTAACGATACCAATCCATGTCAGTGTCGCCGGTATGTTCAAGGGAATTCTCTCAGAGAATTCACCTGTGTCTCATCCATTGCAATACATTTACGCTCCATTCTTTCATGACCTCCACCCTAAACCTTGTATCATCAGATCGTTTTCACCTCCAAAGTCATTAGCTCCGTTCTGTGTCATAGATGTGGGATTCATTAAGGCCCTCCTACGATGGGTTGCTTCGTGTCAACACCAGCTCATTATCCAAGAAGTCAACCTAAGGACAACCCGTTCAGTACTTTGAAGCTTGCATGCCTCAATGGCAAGTTTCTCACTTCCGACGACAGGTTTACATCAATGGCCTTCGACTGAAAGATTTTATGTGGTGTTCGACGCTAAGTCCATTTTTCACACCACGTGAATTGTACTGTAGTACCTTAATGGTCATCATCATTATCGGTGATTCCTCTCGCGCCTGTTAACAGCTTCCATCATTGGCTGGTAATCAGGCGATGTCTTTCCATGTTCAACTTCAGAACATCTTTCACATGGATCGAATTGTACTCTGAGTGAAGATTGAAAGAGTTTGAAGACCACAGATCTAGTTTCATCCATCCAGGCTGCGATATGTTTAGGAATATAAAGACATAAAATGTACATCTTGCCGAATAGATAATCGTCCAAATCAAAGGATGATGGCTCTATTCGAATCATCAGTTTGCTACACAGATAGTTGTCTGTCCTATGTACATGAAAATGAATTTATAAAGCTGAGAATGGGAATGCTCGCCTTAGCCAGATCATGAAAATATTATGAAGATACTGTATTGTATTGTATCTTATTACAGGTCACCTTCCAACTCAAAAAACTTCAGATCCTC
>APFE031663915.1:0-20069 GCA_000404065.3 Pinus taeda | reverse complement strand
GTGCCATTTTGCTACAAATTGTCCACATAAGAAGTCTAAGAAGAAGTCCTAAGGAGGAGTGGCGGGTGAGGCTTTAGCGTCTCAATTCAAATTGGACTTTTAACTCATTACATGCATGGTGTCATCAATGATGGGAAGTGTATGGTATCCGATTTACAACATAATAATGATGTTTCCAAAATTAGGATTGTTGATTTTTAGTCATATCAATAGCTAAACGTGATCAAGGAATGTGAAAACCATTCTATGGTGTAGGAAAAAAACTACATAAATTCACCAAGAGATTAATTTACAAGTGAAAAAAGGGGGATTTTCATGGCCAAGTGATAGCATAAAGTTTTCATCCTTGGATGTCCCTAGTTCATGGATATCTTATACATGAAAATTCTGATGCAATAGCCACTTCAATCTCAACTCTTCAACTTATTGAAAAATATCATGAAAAATGTGAAATTTGAAGTCATCTTCCAACCTTCAATCCCTGATAACTATGTCACTTGGAAAGTTTTTGATATGATGCATAGATTGTGAGGTTTACAAGAAAATTTCAAGAATTTTCCAAGAATGAGATTAGTTGGAGAGAATAAGGATCAAGGGAGTAGTTGAGAAATAACAAGGTTCTTGCTCAAGTTATATATTTTGGAAAGTGGAGAAAGATTGAAGCTGTAATTAGAGGATGCAAATATTAATTAATTTGGTTATACAAAACCTTTTCATACTTCCAAGATGATGAATAGCTATTGAAGAGGTGATCACAATTTTCTTGAATACAAATATCATCACCCACTTTGGAATGCTAGCCACAAGTCACGGTACTTCATATATTTGGTTTCCATATAATATATCTAGATATGTGATCAAGAAAAGTAAAGAAGGGAAACAATCTTATTAAGTGTTTCTTTTCAAGCCACCGACAAAGCCCCTCTTGTCTAATTATTTTATGAGTAACATTGATGAGTTACCCTATGGTTACATTAAGAAAGATTGCTACATCAACCCCATCCACCTCTGGATTGAAGAAGGTTGTAGCAATACAAGTAAACTTGACAGGCCATTGGTCTTTCATCACTTGATCATGATCCTACCTCAATTTTTTTCCAAATGGTGAAGGAAGTTGTAACATGCGTCTACTCAAGGTTTGATGTTACATTATTTTGGTTTGTGAATAAACACATATGTAGACTCTATGGTATCACTGAACTTATTAAATGGTTACATTAGGTTTATGGTTTTACTGAACATGTTATGTATCATATGTTAAATTAGGGTAGGATGAATAAATTCTTTAGCATTGACATTAGATTTACTTTTGTGTTTCATTTTATTTGAGTTTAGAAATTTATTTTATTTGAATAAAAGGAGAATTATGCTCACATCATATGAAATTATCTAAAAGATGGTGTATATGATTCATTTATTTCCTTCACGCATGGATTTAGTTCTCTCTCAAGGAAGAGATAAGGCACTTGTGTCTTTATCTCTCCCTAGCATTTAATATCCATTTGGTGAGAATGTTTCAAGTTTATAGGATTTTGGAAATTCTAGAGTTCTCATGCAATATTAAGATGAGCACATGTACCCTAGTTGGAGCCATCTATTACACCTTGGATCCTTTGTAGTGCACCCTACATTTTCTTTCACAAGATGTGATCATGATGATGTCCATAAAGTGTGATGATTTCTATTTATGTGGGCCCTGTGGGATGAGTTGATGTACACGTGTTGGCTAGCGGTGGCTTGGATCCCCTACGGTGGATGGTCATGCAAAGTCATTTTAGACTCCATTCTCAAGGTGATTGGTTTTATTTCTTTGGTTGACTATCCCTTGGTGGTGATAATTCCCATCATGTTGGGCATTGATGTCCTAGGCAAGTGTTCGAGCATCTTGGGATGTATCTATTAGGGCCATGATTTACAGGAGCCCTAGTTACTCACTTACTTATTTCTATGTAAAAGGTGATTAAGCTTCACAAGGGTTGTCACCCCCATGGTTTAGCACACCTATGTTCCCCACATTAACCCTCTATTTTCTTATGTCTTTTCCACACTTTGGCCATAATCCCTTATAGATGATTCTGCTCATGCTCATCTAGTTTCACACTTCCCAAGGTAGTCTCACTATTTTCAAGGAATATCACAGTTTTTGAAGCATTGGTCACACTTTTTGAGGCACATATGTGCTAGTTACATCCACATGGATCCCCCTACACATGCCATGTGTCATATTCTAGAGCACTCATATTTTTGACATATTTGAGCATTGGTGTTGGGATTTTCACAAGGGGTGCTAATTTGAGCAGTAACAAGGTGCACTAGTTTACATTAATATGTTTACTAGGGATGCCATCCACAAATGTTGAGAACCATTCCATGATTTTCCCAATGAAGTTTTCCTTGGGAAAAAAATACATATATACATGTAGATAAAGAAAATTCAATTCAGAAACTGAGAGAATTATTTCCAAAATGCTTTATAATTATATCATTATATGCAAAGCGACTTCACTTTTTTGGATCTTATTGAATTCTCAGCACTTGCATTTGAATCAAGTCCAACTTTCTATACCTCTTGTAATATCTTAATAGTAATGAACAATATGTAACAATCACAAAAATAAACTACCATGGAGGCACTGATAATCCATGGAGGAAGACAAAATTTAGAAAATTAAAAAATAGTCCTACTATTATAGGGATACCCAATACAACATATGTCCAATAGTACTTATGTTTCCCTGGAGATATGCAAAACTAAAAGTATAAGGAAACAACTTCTCTTAGTACAAAGTTGAATATTCTTTTTAGTAAAAAAGTTTAGTTATCAAAAAATGTTTCTATCCCTTGGATAACCATACAATAGAAGATACACCCAATTAAGGAAAAACTAATATTACAGAGGATTATATGCTTTAATAAATATTTTGGAGGACATCAACATAGAAAATAAAAGGTCGCTTGTAAGGATCTAAGTTACTTGTAACTCTTTCACCTTTTTATGTTCTCCCTTGGGAAATATTTTTTTGGCAATAGTGTTTTAAGTACCTCAACATATCTAAAAATGATTCACACACTATATCAAAGAATAAATAGAGAATCTCATTCACCCTTAAGGTAGGACAACACCTTACAATTATCCTTTTATAGAGGGATCCACTCATGTTCACTTTCCTCTTTGAGTTGGCAAACTCCCAATGAGCTTATAATATCCAATACAATAATATTCACATAAATGCTTAATAAGGACTCCATCCTCATTTAAGCTATTAAATCCTAACTACCGAGTGGGCTTTCTTTAATGAGACTACATTATATGTATTAAATGTTAAATATATAATAGGGCCTTATTTAGTAGTAACAAGGAATGATGACCTAATCCACATTACATTTAATGACCACCATAATTATCCTACTTATAACTATAATAGGCCTATAAGAACCTGTTATATCCCTAAAGAGGATTCCATTGTTCTATATCCCTTTAAGAAGCATTGCATTCAAAGCTTGTATGCATGATATACATCCATAGCCTAGGCTTCCATTACATGTGTTAACTATAACGCTGAAATAAATTAGGAAAATCTACCATGTATAAGTGTTAGCCTTAATTCTAAAGTAGCCAAGAAGCACATTCATAAACTTGAGTGTTTGGCAAATTTAATGTCTTTAAATTGTCAATCATACATTGTCAACCAGGGTACATAAACTGTTGAAGTAAAGGCACACAATATGTGCTAGAAGTTATTCGATATGTATTTGTTAGGATCTAAACTTAAGATGCATATGGAGGTGGTGTTTGTTAATTATATTAGAGTTGCAATCCTTAGAGTTGTTAGCTAATTTCTTGGGAGATATTCTCTATCTAATTAGTTTATGGATGATATGAGAGTGATCCTACTTGTATTAGATTGTTTTGAGATTTTTGTTCTTGAATACTTATGCCGCAACTTCTAATTCACTAAGTGCAAAAATAAATCTATTCTATCAATTGTGAAGAAATATTGTCTAAACTCAATTGTCTAGGAGAAAAATCTCACACTTTTACTTATTCAATTTTCATTCAAACAAGATATTTCAAACAACATCTATACTATGAAGTAAACACACTTGAACTATGCTAGATAATAAGCAAATGAAGTAACCATGTTGTACTAGGTATAAGCAATTCAAATGACATGCTAAACTAGGTATGAAGCAGATGAAAGTACTTATGAAAATAACCATTCATTGGCGAATTCATTATGCTGCATTTTCACACAAAACAGAGTATTCAAGGAATGGAAAGGAATCGAATTGCAATTGATTAAGACCTGTCACTGTTCATAGGGGCCCTCCACAGATCAGTTCACAATCTTCAATCAATCAATGCATACACACAACACCAATTCTATTGCTGGCAAACAAAATTCACAAACTGTTTCAAAATTACATCATCCAACGCGCACCAAATCACAGTGCGACCATATGTTTTATGACGGGTTTCTAGCATAACAACATGAGTAATTTAAGACTAATATATTTATCTTAGCTAAAATATATCACTAAATATTTGATTTTCTATTCCGAAAGCAAATCGATAAGATTTCAATTGAACTCGGATTTCGTTTCGGCGACAATCCTGCAGTTGACTTGGGGTTTGACGATGATCTCTTGCGCTTATCTTAACGAACAATTTCAAGGGGATAAGAAGGGATCCACGAGGAAACCATTCCTTATCCATCTGCATCCTTCGTTGATGACCTGGAGCTTCTGAACCTTGCAAACAATGGAGACAGCTACAAAAATCTAGATTAGTCGCGGAAAAAGACCAATTCGGTTGCCAATTGCATTCTTTAACAAAAAAATAGGGTATAAAGTCAAACACAAATAAGAAGACATATTATTGCATACCTTCATCAAAACCTGGTGGATATGGCTTTATTTAAGTGGTAAATATATAGGAAAAGAGAGGAATATTAGGTAAAAATGGAAGTCATGGTAAGACAATCTTCAGACTCTACATTGGATCCCATGTTCAAGTGCTCATTCTAACTCCCAACTAGTGAGATTCGAGCTTGATAAATGACTGATTATTGTGCTCCAAATTCCCCCTATAGTCACGTGAGTCCAAATACCTAGTATAATTCAAATCCAAAAGATAATTAACATAGCAACACAAGGTTGATTATTGATGTAGAATGAACACTTCCACTACATAATAGGCATACTAAAACCTAGTGGTTATAATAGGCTCCAAACTTCCCTCAATAATATTCACTTCATATAGAGTATATTTAGTATGAAAAATCTGTAAATAGTTATTCTCCCAAAAATAACAACTATCCATATACCACTTTTTTCCAGCCTTCTTTAAATCACAGTAACCATTATAAATTGCTTCACATGATTTTACAATTTTTATACTCAATTATCTAAAAATAATAATGTAAATTAGAATTCCAATATTTTAACTAAAAACCATTTTTAATATCTTATAAAATATCTATGGCACTAAGAAAATTAATTATTAATAAAATATAATTTATAACATCAACTTATAATATAAATATCTTAATTACAAATTGAATATATATATATATATATAAACCATAATAATTGGAGATAGACTTGAGAAGGACGATGGCACTGCAGAGGCTGTCTAAAAAGGGTTAGGGATTTTTCAGCTGACGGCGACACGATTGCCCCCTACTCACCCCACCTACCTGCTAGTTGTCGACGTCTGCTCTTTCCTTCGGCTACATCTCCCGCGGCAGTTCCCGTCACCTGTTACATGCTGATCACTTTGTAACAACACTCTTTACCGTCTCCTCCCTGTTTCACTGTATTCCCACCAAATTCCGATACCCTATCTGTGGCGACGGTTATGATGGTCCTGGAGGTAGCTGGCAGAGAGCACCTTGGAACAGTTATGGAACTTGACCTAGTAGACCACTCGGAAGACTTGTTGGAGAATGTCAATATCTGGCACACCCCTCGCTCTGCCGCGAACGAAGTCCTTCCTTTCTGTTGTGACCTGTCGGCTACCATTGTGGGTCTTCCTTCCATTTCTGGACCTTCCTGCTCCACTATTACTTTCTCAGAGCCTCCTCCAATCTGGCCATTTCCTTCATCGTCGTCGTAGTCACCCTCGCCTACCACTTTTTTTTCCGCCTACCTCCACTCAAATTCTGAGGCAGCTAGTTCTCAAACCCCCCTCTCATCCTACCCTGGTGAATCTTCAACCAACCCTCTGAGAGCCCACACCCCGGCCCAGGAAATCCCATAAGTTCCTGTACCTGAGGCACCTCCATTGGGCAGCTATGCAGCGGTACCCCCTCTGTCAGAATTGATTCCTGTGGCCGAACACCCCCGCCCTGAAATCCCTGACCCAAACCCTAACTAGCTAGGGGATAAATCAGAGGATACTGAAGAGCCAACGGAGAGGGGAAAAAAGGAAGTGCTTCAAGGTCCAAACCAAGGATGTCATCCTCAGACTTGGGGAGGACATTTAGTGGGGTTACACCATGGATACGACGGACTGGGTTCTGGTAGGAAGAATTCGTGGCTGTAGTTACACAATGGCTAGGCTTAATATGTGGACCTCAGAGATATGGGGGCAGTAACTGGCAGACCTCCCAATTGTACAAAACTTTGTTAGAGGATGGTTTGCTCTGTGTTTTTCTAGAGCCAAGCACACAAACTGGGTCCTGTCGTCTTTCTGGCATTTTGAGCATGCTCTAGTTATTTTCCGGTGATGGAACCCTCTTTTTGACCCCGCAAAAGAACAGATAGGAGTCGACCCTATATGGGTTCAGCTACTAGGGTTGCCCCTACAATTCTAGTCAGAGGATATATTTCGTCGCATAGGCAACACTCTGGGAACCTATCTCGATCACGATAGAACATTTCTAGCCTCAGGTATGATGGCATATGCCAAGATTCTCGTTCACCTAGATACTTGGGGCGGTCTTCAGGAGCACATCACCTTACAGTGGAAATCCTTCTCCCGAAAGTAAACCCTAGACTACGAAGGTGTCCCTTTTCGTTGCAGACATTGTCACAAGGTGGGACACCTGTACAAAGATTGTCTGCTGAATAAGAAGGAAAGGGCAGGAGATAGGGGGAAGGATACAATGCAGAACAAAGCACAAGCTCAGAATAGCCCTTCAGGGGGGGAAGAGGTAGCAAATCTGGCACACGCTGATGCATTACCTGTGCCCACAAAGGAGACCAGAAAGAAGCTGGGAAAGGCACCCATCAGAGCACCCTCTCCACCTCTTACCAGAGTAAGGGAAACTGCTGAGGCTAAGTTCTCTATGGGTATGTCGACTGCAAAGTCCTCCTCTGTTTACTCTAATGTATCTCTACACTACATTGAAACTAGTTATGAAGAGTTCAATTCAGTACAATCTTTCTCTCATACCTTTAACCCTCTTTCCTTGATAATCCTCCCCCAAATTCCCAACTACTTGATCCTTCCACTCATTCCAACCCTCTAACTTTCAGATACCCCACCAGAGCCAGGTTTCGCTCTCAGGCCCCTGACTCTCCGGGTATCGGCCTCATCACCTCTCCCTCTCCTCTAAAATCGACTAGAGGCAAACCCTCCTCCCTATCCAAAGAAAAGATACAAGCAGGGGAAGAGATTGTTTTGGGAAAACAACATGCCCTCGATTGGGTATTTAGAGCAGTGAATACCCAAGACCCCCCTCCTCCATGAAATTTCTCTCCTTCAATTGTAGAGGGTTGGCTAGCCCTACAAAAAAAATTAGCCATGAGGATACTGCTCTCAGTAGAACCCATTGATATTCTTTTTCTACAAGAAACCCTAGGTTAGCGTTGTGTCATTACCCACCTCCTGGAATCCTGGTTACCTGGATGGAATTTCCATACCCTCGATGCATCAGGGAGGTCAGGGGGTCTTACGCTTGGGGTAAAAAATCGATCTATCATAATCTGTAATGTGTGGGGGAGTTCAGGCCTCCTAGGAGCTGATATATATTCCTCAGAACTTGATATTGAGCTCAGGATCATAGATATATATGGCCCCTATCACAACAGGGAGGAATTTTGGAGCAGACTCCTAGACTCTCACATTCTTCAAAAGGACAATCTCATATTGGGGGATCTAAACTTTTCCATCGGTTTGCAGAATCATGGGGACATAATGCCCAAAGGGATATCCTTCAGCTTTTTTCGACGCCAAACTGGAGGATCATAATCTCATGGATATCCCCTCCCCAAAAATATTGCCCACTTGGAGGAACAACATACTAGGAGCGAACAATATCTCTAGAAGAATTGATAGATATATCATTAAGGAGCATATGCTAACCTTGGGATAGGGATATAAATAGTGGGTGGGCTCTGGAGGAATATCAGACCCTAGGCCAATCTATTTGGAAATTAGAGGAGGTATGAAAAAACCTAAAGGTCCTCTCAAATTTAATGCAGCTTGGTTGAGGGACACTGAATATATCCAACTAGTAACAAATTACTGGAGGAATCATCCCCTAGTGACAGAAAGGACTATATCGGAAGGATTTGCAGAAAAACTAAGAGAACTAGAGAGCCTCTCAAAGAAATGGGCTCATAAGAAGAGAATGCAGGAATACCACACTCTCAAACAAACTGAAGAAGCCATTGAGAAGTATGAAAATGACCATGAAGGTATCTTCTCCTCCCCTAAGCACAAAGAGCAGATAACCTCTCTATTGGCTAAGAGAAACCAGATTCTGAAGGACAGAGAAGAGAGCTAGAGATTGAGAAGTAGAGCCATCTGGGTGAAGGAAGGGGATGACAATACCAAGTTCTACCATAAATTTGCAAATGGGAAGAAAGTTATCAATACTATTTGGCACCTATTAGATGAATAGGGAGAACCGGTGAACACCTTCCCCCGGCTGGCAGCTATGGCCTCTGCCCAATTCAGAAACATTTATAAGTCACTACCAAATGCCACCCTGGGAGACATAATGAGGAAAGCCAACAATTCCCAAGGTTTGTAGAAAAATAAGAAAGTGGGGATTTGAAAAAGGAGGTCTCCTTGAGGGAATTGAAGGACACTCTCAAATGGTTTAAACGAGATAAAAGCCCTGGTCTAGATGGCTAGAATGTGGAATTCTACATGGCCTTTTTGATACCCTGGGGGGGGACCTATTACAAGTTATAGAGGAATGCAGAGCCTATGGAAGAATGTATGAGGCCTACAACTCAACCTTTATCACCCTTATTCCCAAATCAGACAACCCCACATCCTTCAATGATTTCCAACCCATATCCTTATCTAACTGTATCTACAAGATCATCTCTAAGATTATAACAAATCGACTCCGGCCAATCTCATCCAACCATATCTTAGCTGAACAATTTGAATTTTTATAGAATAGACAAATACATGAAGCAGTTAGAACGACACAAGAGATTCTACATTCTATCTAGACCCACAAGCTAAAGGGTATTGTCCTGAAAGTTGACCTCTCGAAAGCCTTTGATAAAGTTAATTGGCTATACCTCAGAATGTTCTTAACGCACTTGGGTTTCCCATTTGAATCCATAACATGGATTATGAGTTGTATCACTATGTATCATACAACGTTCTCGTAAATGGTGTGGCCTCTCTTTTTTTCCACTCCGAAAGAGGCCTCAGGCAAGGATGCCCATTGTCCCCACTCCTCTTCTTATTCATCATGGAAGGTCTCAGATGTTTGATTAAGGAGGACCATAGAAGAGGTAGACTAAGGGGGATCCATATCACTAAAGGATGCACATTAACACACTTGCTCTTTGTGGATGATGTGCTACTTTTCCTAAATGAGAGTATAGGAGATGTGACTGCACTTCTCAATACATTCACTATATTCCTAGCAGCCATTGGCATGTTGTTTAACAATGAAAAATCCTCTATAACAGCTATAGGATGCACACCATATGAGATCCAATATGCCTTGAGAAGATTCCCCTATAACCTACTGTAGCTGGACAAGGGATTAAAATATTTGGGTTATAGATTAAAACCACATGGTTATAAGAATGCTGATTGGATTTGGCTCATAACCAAACTGGAGAAAAGGCTAAACATATGGTATTTAAAATATTTATCAAGAGCAGGAAGATTGATACTCATAAAAGCAGTGTTGGAAGAAACTCCAGTTTATTGGATGTCTTTAGCATGGATTCCTGAAGGAATATTGTCCAGAATCAAATACCTATGTTATAGATTCTTGTGGAGAGGGAATCAGCCCAGAAGGATTTTTGCTTGGTCAAATTGGGACTCTTTGGCACTCCCAAAGAAGTGGGGAGGATGGGGTATCAAAAGACTAGAATCTTTCTCCACAACCATGGCGGCCAAACGAGGGTGACAGCTAGTCACATTGCATAGCCTGTGGACTAAGGTGGCCACATCTAAATACACAACTCCTTTAAATCTTATGGACTAGATTTGACAACATCAACGGACACAAGCTGGAAAATCAAACATATGGAAAGTAGTCCTACAAGCTATGCCCCTTATCAGGGATGGACTCACATGGCGAATAAAGTTAGGAGAAGTTGTTAAAATAGGGATGGACCCTTGGATTGGATGTGGGAACACTCACAGACTCCCACAGGATCTTAGAACATACCTCACTTCTAGAGTGATCTCACACCTTAACCAAATAATAGACAATGACCGCTCTACATTTTTGCAACAAGCTTGGAAATCTGGGAGGACATTACAAATCCCTTGACAATGGTAGCACCATTGGAAGGAATACACCGAGGCACTCATGGAATCCCATATCAGGATACAGGAAGGGGAGGATGAGCTTATCTAGGCACATGCGAAGCATGGAAAATACTCACCTAAGGATGGATACATAACTCTTATGAAGTCTTTGAAACCACTGCAGTGTGAACCTTGGTGGAGAAGTATATGGAAACTTAAAGCAACCCCCAGGTCTAGGTTCCTCATGTGGACCATTCTGTGTCACAAAATCCCAACTGGAGAAAATTTGATCAAGAGATATTTTCATGGACCCTTTTGGTGCGGCCTTTGCAAAGCTGACAATGAAACTGGGAATCATCTCTTTCTTACTTGCCCATGCACGAAGGAGCTTTGGAATACTATTCATTCTCATATACCTTCGCTCCCTAGGTTGAAGAGAACAACTGTTTAGGAAGCTTGGGAGGGATGGTAGTCCACTGTATCCTCAGAAAGAACAAAAAACACCCCTTTACTTGCTGGGCCATTTGGATTGTCCGAAACAGAATCATCTTTCAAAATTCTCCCCTCCACTGGTCGGCCATCACTGCACAAATCCTAGCAGACTACCAACAGATTCCAGAGGAGGAAACAAATCCCAATCCTAAGCATATCATCCCCGAGAGCATAAACCAATTCCACCCTTGGGCATACTTTGATGGCTCAGCTCAAGGCATTGGATGTGGGGGAGGAGTTGTCCTCCATGTTACAACAAATCATATTTACAAAATCCAAATGGGTTTGGGCAGAGGGACGAACAATTTTGCTGAGTTGTTAGCAGAAAATACACCATTCACTTTGCTTTGGAAAGATAGTGCAAAAACTTACAACTATTTGGAGATTCAAAAACTATATGCAATTGGATAAACAAAGTTACAAATTGTCATGCTTTTTCTCTGAGACACATCATGGAAGAAATTTTCAGACTCATAATTTTTTTTGACACATTTACTTGTCAACATATATATAGGGAGCAGAACACAGCTATCGATCTACTCTCTAAGGAAGCAATGCACATGCCTATAGGAACTTGGAGCATACTGGAGTAAATTGATGGAACCTTCCATCAGTATTATCATAGACCTTTTATAGAAATATCAGGTTAGTAAAGCTCAATGGGAGCTGGACATAAATTTTTGCTATATATTTTTTGTCGTCTTTATATAAAATACTATATGAAGTTTTTTATCAAGGAGTTTCTACACATGACAATTATTTTTTGATACTCTCTGCGTAGAGTAAGTACATAAAGCATTTTGAAAATCATAGCTCAGAGCAATGTGTCCCTGTGTGGAGTACTCCTCTCTCTATTTTGAATACTCAACAGGATAGGCTTCTAGCCCATAGTACAATATATGCCACTGGCATTTGCAAAATGTAATTTTCCTCATTAATGAAAATTACGACTTTTTCCAAGTTATATATATAAATAAATAAAACTTATAATATTAAATTGTAATACAAATCTCTTAATTCAAAATGTGAATAAATAAAATTATATATATGTAACCTACATGACAATGGGATTATATAATATTAAAATGAGAGGGGAAAATGTCATTACTCTTCCTTTTCATTGTTACGGCACAAAGACAAGATGCCAATATTCTTTCTTTTGATTATCTTAAACGAGGACAAAATGTCAAAATTCTTTTCATGGATAGTCATGATATAAAGGAAAAATGGTAGAAAATTAATGATTAATAAAAGCATAAAATATAAGGGAAAAATTGTGGAAAAATTGTTGGAAGTTAATAAAAAATATATTATAATATTTTTTATAATTTTAAATTAAAAATTAATTAAAATATAAAAAACATTTTTTCTATAATTATTTTTTAATTTCTATTTTCATAAAGGAATGTGAATAAGTGTAAGTTTATCTATTATATATTTTGGAGTTTTTTAGATATATTTTTTGTGGAATTTGTTTAGAATTTAGTCGAGATTTATTGAAATCACATGTTTGAATTGTGAATTTTTGCAATTTCAATATCTTAAAGGTGATCACAATGTTCTTGAAGACAAATATCATCACTCGCTTTGGAATGCTAGCCATAAGTCATGTTACTTCATATTTTAGTTTCCATATAATTTATCTAAAAATGTGATCAAGAAAAGTAAAGAAGGGAAAGAATCTTCTTGTGTGTTTCTTTTCAACCCACCAACAAAGCCCCTCTTGTCTGATGATTTTATGAGTAACATTAATGAGTTACCCTATGGTTACATTAAGAAATATTGCTACGTCAACCCCATCCACCTCTTGATTGAAGAAGGTTGTAGCAATACAAGTAAACCTTGACATGCCATTGGTATTTCCTCACTTGATCATAATCCTACCTCAATTTTTGTCCAAATGGTGAAGGAAGTTGCGACATATGTCTACTCAAGGTTTGATGTTACATTATTTTGGTTTGTGAACAAACATATAGGTAGACTTTACAGTATGGTTGAGATTATTAAATGGTTATGTTAGGTTTATGGTTTTACTAAGCATGTTATTTATCCTATGTTAAATTAGGGTAGGATGAATAAACTCTTTAGCATTGGAATTATATTTACTTGTGTGTTTCATTTTATCTGAATTTATAAATTTATTTTATTTGAATAAAAGGAAAATTATGCTCATCATATGAAATTCTCTAAAAGATGGTTTTTATGCTTCATTTATTTCCTTCATGCATGAATTTACTATGTATATGCTTCATTTATTTCCTTCACACATGAATTTACTTCTCTCAAGGAAGGGATAAGGAACTTGTGTCGTTATCTCTCCCTTGCATTTAATATCCATTTGGTGATAATGTTTCAAGTTTATAGGCTTTTAGAGATTCTAGAGTTCTCATGCAATCTTAAGATGAGCACATGTCCCCTAGTTGGAGCCATCTATTACACCTTGGATCCTTTGCGATGCACCCTACATTTTCTTTCACAAGATGTGATCATGTTGATATCTGTAAAGTGTGATGATTTCTATGTATATGGGCTTGTGGGATGAGTTGATGTACAAGTGTTGGCTAATGGTGGCTTGGATCCCCTATGGTGGATGGACATGGAAAGTCCTTTTAGACTCCATTCTCAAGGTGTTTGGTTTTATTTCTTTGGTTGACTATCCCTTGGTTGTGATAATTCTCATCATGTTGGGCATTGATGTCCTAGGTAAGTATTTGAGCATCTTGGGATGTATCTATTAAGGCACACGATTTACAGTAACCCTAGTTACTCACTTATTGCTATGTAAAAGGTGATTAAGCTTCACAAAGATTGTCACACCCATGGTTTAGCACACCTATATTCCCCACATCAACCCTCTCTTTTTTTTTTATGTATTTTCCACACTATGGCCATATCCCTTATAGATGATTCTGCTCATGCTCATCTAGTTGCACACTTCCCAAAGTAGTCTCACTATTTTTCAAGGAATATCACACTTTTTGAGGCACATATGTGCTAGTTACATCCACATGGTTTGCTAGCTTTTCGCAAACGTATAAATTATGAATACATTTCGCTCACGTAATAGGTCGTTGGTTTTTCAGAACCGCAGATTTTTTTTTTTTGCTACTGCTCTGGTGCATTTTCCTCTGGCGGTTCACCTCATCTATTTTAATTTTCATTTTAACCATAGATTTATTAAGTGATGAGAGAGATTAAATATATTGAGGTGCAAATCTTTTTCAAATTTTACATTTTAAAAGAGATATGTATCTCAAGAAGTTTGATCCCTCTTGGCTTTTGGTAATCTCTGATTAAATAAATCTATATAATTACACAATATAAATTTACAACATATATATTTAAAAAATAAAATAATGAAAAACTTAAGTAAATAAAATTTGAGAATTCTGCAAATTTTTAAATTTGAGATAGTGAACATTAACCTCTTCTGTTATACACCTATAAATTTTATAATGAGTAACTTAAATGTTTAGATGTTGAATCTGCAGTTTCAAGATTTTTTACTCATTGCCAAAATTTTAATTCAAGATAAAAAAACATTTGAAAAATGAAAAAATATTCACATAATATCAAATTACAGGTCTGATTATAATGGCTTCAACATTAATTTATCAAAATTTACCAATTTTATCTTTTGGCAATGGCCTGTATAGGTAAAGATGCTACAATTGGATTATCACACTGAAACTCTAGGGGCTCCTGCAGTGTTCCCGATTCCCAATGATCCAGATCTGATTTGGTCCAGAATCTTGAATTTCTTTGTGAGGATCGATCTAATTTGGTCAAGGTGGGTAAGGAAAAATAACCAAAATGAATGACCTCAGTGTTGATTGATGGGAAAGCATAGATCTAGATAGCATTGACTGGTCACTCCTGTTGAGGGAGGCTTAAAATCTTTTTACTATATAAATGGATCAGCAGCTCCTACAATTATGAACTTCAGGTCATTGAAGCTCCATTACATACTGCTCACATGGCAGCCTCTATGGACTCGACGGATCATGTTTTGACTAATGGCGGGCAACAGATCAACTCATCAGTTGAATCTGCAGCAATCCATGAAGTCCAGCTTTACGAGATGATACTCTCTGCTGCCAAGCCCATGGCTTTAAAAGCAGCCGTGTCGCTCAAAATTCCCGACATTATCGCCAAAAGAGGCCCTCTTTCCGTGGACCAGATTGCTTCTCACATTGCTGATGGAAACCAGCAATCCCGTGCGCCTTTTCTGCTTCTCGCAGCCGACAAGGTCTACCTGGAGGCTTATCAATATTTGGGCGATTCTGTCTTGGAAGATTGCTACCCCTTCAACAAAGCTTATGGTATGAGTCCCTGGGAATATAATGGCAAAAATCCTCAAACCAACCAGACTTTAAACAAGGCCATGGCCACTAACAGTAGCGCTGTCATGGCTTCCGTGGCGAAGATGTATGATGATGGATTTCAGAGTATGAAAACGCTGGTGGACGTTGGAGGAGGCATGGGCTCTGCCTTGTCCATCATTGTGAAGGAACATCCACATATTCATGGCATTAATCTCGATCTCCCTCATGTCATTGCCACTGCGCCTCCCGTAACTGGTAATTAGATTTGTAATGTTGGTCACCATTAATATAATAAATGTGTTGATATATATAACATGATAGCATGTTGATGATGATTTATGACTGGGAACGAGGGAGTTTTGCAGGGGTGGAGCATATGGAGGGAAATATGTTCGAGCACATACCTTCTGCCGATGCAGTCATGATGAAGGTCACGATTTCTTCTATGGTTTTGCATTTCCGTAGCAAATTAACTTCTTATTATTATAATTTCCGAGGGCTAAGCTCTTTAATTATTGTTATTGCAGTGGATTTTGCATGATTGGGAGGATGAAGAGTGTGTGAAATTGCTGAGAAGATGCTACGAGGCAACTCCAACAAATGGAAAGGTCATAGTTGTGGAGGCGGTTGTTGAGGAAGATCAAAGCATGTTGAGGCGACTGGGATTGTTATATGATATAACAATGATGATTTATACAACGAGAGGGAAGGAAAGAAGCGAGGAAGAATATAAAGGGCTGTTCCAGAGATCAGGCTTCGCTAGCTACAGGATCATCAAGTTGCCTTTCCTTCAAGTGCTCATGGTGCTCTCCAAATCCTAAAAATAGGTCCTCTTTTTCAATCTACTGTCACGTAGAAATTAAAGTTGAACCCACAGAAAATGTGCTACATATTTAATCAGTGTCTTTCTGTGTACATCCACCCGGATCTCAGAGGATGTTGATGAAAACATAAGTCCTCCCTTCTATCATGATGGTGGTTTGAGTTTAATAGCATATAATTATTACTTTTTAGAATATATATGGTAGGTAGGTTGTAAAATGCTATGTTATGTTGGAAAATGTTATATGATGTAATATGATAAGTTTGTTATTTATTTAATGGGTTTATTTTTCAGGAGGGTGGTTTAGAAGTCTATGGTATTTGTGCATAGTATTATTTTAGATTCATGTTAAATTTATATTTTTTTTAAAGTTTGGTAAATCGAATTTAAAATAATTTTAGTTTAATATTTATTTTCAAATATAATTATTTTAAGTTTCATTTTATAACTAAGATCTATCTTAACTCCGGATCTATCAAGCGTCAAGAGGGATCAAATCTTTTGAGATGCAAATCTATTTTTTGAGTGTAAAACTTGAGGAAAGGTTTGCACCCTGATAGATTTGATCCCTCTCGAAGCTTGATAGATCCAGTTAAGATGGATCTAGGTTGGTTTCAGTTGTGTTTGGCCAAATTTTAATTTTAAATTTTTTTAGCTACTTCACTTTGTTGACATGATAAATATTGTTAATAATTTTAATGATGAAAAATGATGAAATGCAAAATTTGAATGTAAAGTGACAATGTAATAGTGTTGAATGATAGAAAATGTGAATAATAAGAATATAGTCAATTACAAATAGACTTCATTGTGATTAATCTCAAATTATTTTCTTCTATTATTCTTATGGTCACCCTTGTTACTTTTGATATCTTTTCATATTGATTATATGAAAAAGAAAGGTTAAATCGTAAACCATTTAAATCTTTAGGGTGAGCTATTGTAGTAAACATCATACATTGTCTCTCTTTCTCATCTTTAGGATGAGCTATTGTAGTAAACATCATACATTGTCTCTCTTTCTCTCCAATAATAATAGGTTGAATTACTACAGCACAAAAATCAATGTACCATCATACATCCAATTACATCAAGTCAAAAATTAACATCTACACTCAAATAAATTCATCTAATGTAAGAAATCAAATAAAATTAGAAAACAACTTTTACACTAAAATCAATGCATATAATCAAATAAGATTAGAAAACAACATTTACAGAAATAAATAAATTAAAAGAGATATATGAATGAGATAATGCTTAAATCAAGTCTTACCATATAGTGAGGGGGATCAATTTGGAAGGATTACTTTTATTTTTAAAATCAAAGAAATTGAAAAAAATAATTAAATATAATTTGAAAATAAATAAAATTATTATATTTTATTTATTAAATTTAATAATTTAATAAATTGTTAATTTTTTTTTGGTGATAAAGTAATTATAAAGAATTTCATTCAAAGGGTTGTTTAATGGGTGGGAAGTCACCTCCCTAATGGGAGGTCGACTAGGTCAAAAGCCAATGGATTGATCTTTTGGGTAGATTTTGCCTAATATCTTTTAGGTGATTCCTAGATACTTCCTCAAAAATATAAAAACATTTGTATATATATATTAATATTATATATACATTAATAATAATAAAAAATATATTAATAATAATTACATCACTTATCACTTATTCATTGAGTGACACTATAGAACTTTAAACACAGTCACACTTTTTACCTTTTTATTTTTTATTTGTTTTAGTGAATACTAACATAAAAGTGTGTAATCTATATTTACCTATGATGCATAAGCACTACATCTTATGTTCACATTTTGAGCATATACTTAATAATGAGATTTATGTTCACTTTAAATCTTATTAGGAAAGAATAAATTTTATCAAAATACTATAAATGTTACACGGCAAATCTTACTTGCATTATGGACTTAAATGTATATATTGTTTATTATTTAACTTAATATGTTCAAGATCTATATAAACACAAAACTAAATGAAATTACTCATCAAGATCACTAAATCCACTAAATATGCTACTTTTATGGAGAGCATTAGTGGTTTAACTTATCTCTCAAACCATGCTAAATGCATAAAAGAGTGTGTTATTAGAGCATAATCCCTAATGCATACATTTGAAAATAATAAAGATTATGATATATTCTATCTAGTTTTCTTTAAAATCCCACCTTATTTAAAAAATGGTATTCCAAACATTAATGCTAGAAAGGATGTGTCTCCTTGACCTTAGGCTTAGGATGAGGTAATGGGAAAGAAAGGATGTGTCTCCTTGACCTTCGACTTAGGATGAGGTAATGGGAAAGAGAGCTCTTAGGCATTCTCAAAATATTTGGAAAGTAATATAGATGTTGGTAGAAACATGAAGAAGATACCAAAAAAAATGAAATTATTGTAAGTGTAATGCCAATTCTTATAGTGACAAAAATAAACAATGCTCGTAAAACATAAATTCAAGTGATGTTCAAAGATTTACATTAAATATTTCACTATGCATAATTAAATAAAATCTTTAATTCCCAATTTTTCAATATTTCAATAAATAGAATATTTGAATGTCCATATTAAATAACATAAATTTATAATAATTAAAAATAAATAATTAAATTTAAATTTCTTATATTTATTTTCCATTATAAGAAAGATAATTAATTATCTTATTTTATAACAAATTTGATAATAATATTTTTTATCTAATAATTGTTATTTAATTAATAAAGTATTTAAGTTAAAATTTTATTATATTTTAGCTTCTTTAAACAAATATGTAATTTATTTAATTAATACAATTTGAATATATAGACATTAAAAATACTAACATTTTTTTTAATGTAAATTATAAGATTTAAGGAAAAATTATTATAATTTATTAAAATTATATCATTAATTAATTTTTTTAAATTTATTTTATAATTCAAATTAATATTTCGTTATTCAATTCATTTTTTGTTTATTTTGAAACGATAAATCTACAATTTAGTTGAAATTTGAATTATAAAACAAATATTTCGTTAATACGGAATTTTAGAAAATGCTTGTTGTGGTTTTAATTTAAATTATCCAAATTTATTGTAGTTTTTTCATCTACTCACTCCTAGTTTTTTATATGTCGGTAAATGGATTACTTGAACTATTTATCAATTGGTTACCAACTAATAAATTATATATGAAAAATTGTCTTTTTCATTCCTCAATTTTTTTTAATATAATCCAAGTTTGTATTTCATGTATAATTTAAATAATAAATTAATATATATTAATTTTAATTTCAAATGATTAAATTATTTGAGGTGTAATTTTTTAAGGGTAAAATACTTGAAAATGGTTTATGCTTCGAGAGAATTAATTTCTCTAGCTTTTAATAGACATGAGGACCATTAATCTCTTTAGGTTCTTAACCGACATGAGGTTATTTGATGTATTAACCAATTGGTTACTAACAAATAATTTATACATGAATATATGTTCTATATATATAAACATTGATTCATGTTAATCTCATATTTATCTCTATCAAGATTAAAGGGGAATCAAGTCTTTTGAGGTGAAAACTTATTTTAAAGTGAAAAACTTTAAGAAAGGTTTACACCTCACGATGTTTAATCTCTCTTGACCCTTAATAGATCAAGATAGAGCTAAGCTAGGTCTTTCTCTCTCTCTCTCTCTCTCTCTCTCTCTCTCTCTCTCTCACATGGGATTAAAAATAGTCTTCGGAACCAA